>CAUYPK010088436.1:0-17706 GCA_963574355.1 Loris lydekkerianus
TCATGTTTACATGGATGGAGCTGGAACATATTCTCCTTAGCAAAGTATCCCAGGAATGGAAGAAAAAGTATCCAATGTACTCAGCCCTACTATGAAGGTAAACTATAGCTTTCACATGAAGGCTATAACCCAACTATACAACGAGACTATGAGGAAAGGACCAAGGAAGGGGAAAGGAGGGGGGAGGTTTCGGTGGAGGTAGGGTGATGGGTTGGGCCACATCTATGGTGCATATTTTTATCTATAATAAAAAAAAAAAACAAACAAAAAAAAACATGGGCTTAGAAATTTCCTCAGCCAAATATCCAACTTCCCTGTTCACAAGTTTTACCTTCCATGAAACATTAGGGTACAAAAACAATTCAGCCAAATTCCTTGCTACTTTATAACAAGGATTACACTTTCTCCAACTTCCAATATTATGTTCCTTGTTTGCATCAGAGACTTCCTCTGAATGAGTTTTGCTGTCTATATTTCTACCACATTTCTGTTCATAACCAGCTAGACATTCTCTAAGAAGCTTTCTCTATAACTCTCCTCCTTTCTTGAGCTCTCATTGGAATCTTCTGTTAAGGTATGGTCATAGCAATGTAGGCTTTTTCTAGCATACATTTCAACGATGTTCCAGTCTGTATCCATTTACCTGGTTCCAAAGCTGCTTTCACATTTTTTGGTATTTGTTAGAGAAATGCCCCATGCCTCAGTACCAATCTCAGTCTTACTTCACTTGGGCAGCTATAACAAAAATACAAAAAACTGGGTTGCTTATGAGTATACACAATTGAAATTTATTTCCCACAATTTTAGAGTCTGGGAAGTCCAAGATCAAGGCACCAGCAGATGTGGTGTCTGGTGAGGGCCTCTCTTTCATAAAGGTGCTTTCTTGCTGTATCATTATATGGTTGAAGGAGCTATTTAGTCCTCTGGGGCCTTGTTCATCATTAAGAGCACTGATCATATTTATGAGGGTTCTATAAAGGCCTCACTTCTTAATACTATCCCCTTGGGAATTCAATATATGAATTTGGGGGAAACAAACATTCAGATTATACAGGTTGGTCACCTGGGGCTTGTTGGCTTAGATGGTCTTCCTCACATGTGTGGTGCTCGGCTCTGGTGATGTGAGCAATTGGGCTGTGTTAGTAGAAATAGTCAGCTGTCCCAGACTATTTGGGGACTGTGCTCCAGAAGCAGCAAGAAATGAGATGTCAAACCCAAATAAGCAAGCACTTCTCAAATTTCTACTTGTTCCATGGATCAAAATAGGTTGTATGGCCAAGACCATGTTCAACAGATGGAGAAACTGAGACTCTTACCTCTTTATGGGAAGAGATGCAAAGAATTTGGGGCCACTTTTTATGATTTAACCCCGGGTTGTTTAGCAGAACATACTGCCGGGGAGTGAAGCCTGGACCAGGGCAGGTGTAGAATTGCTGTTGTGGCCAAGGGTAACACTGAAAGGGGGAGAGGGATGGCAACACTGGTTACTTATAACAAAATAGCCCACATGGGAAACACAAAGACCAGGCTTCCTAGTCCTCTGGTCTCTCTATCTCTTGGGGTTCTGTGAGCATTTGGTGCACTGATCCCTGGTACTTATAAATTCTTTATATCCCTACCCTTTTCAACATTCTGGGGAATTCTCCTCTCATCCCTCCCATCCTGCCTCCACCCAAATCTAGGCCCTGGTTATTCTGCTTTCTGTAGCTGTTCCTCCATCATTGGGGATTGCTCAGCAGTTTCGCTGTTAGGCCTTGAAATGAGATGCTGTTCATCATAGATGCAAAGAAATTCAGACTCATAATATTCCCACATTCTCATCTGGGAGAAGGGCAATACCTTTCCATTTTTTTTCCAACTCCTACAGGATCAAGAAAAAAGCCACAAATTCACATCTCAATAAATTATTCTGCCACATTGTTTACCCATTAAATATTGGAACTGTTTATCTTCCTTTTAAATTACACCCGAGCTCTGCAGAGCCGAGTATTTTGTCTTATAAAATTTATCATCATGAAATTACTTGTTGCTGCTCCTCCAGAAATGTCAGGTCTTGGAGTTAGTGAATAGAGGACTACAATGGAACAGCTTTTCTTTATGAGGTATGTTGAACTCCATCATTTGGATTAAGTAGAAATATCCACTAGCAAACACAGGCACCTAGACAGGCACTTAAAACATTAACAAGACATTCTTTTAACACTGTGAACTTTCAATAGAGTATTTTGAAGGGATGTTCACTTTCTATCCCCCACCTTTTTTTTTTCTCTGTAAAATAGCAATATATCCAGAGATACAACCATACACACTCCGGAATCCAGAATAAACCCTCAATCATCTTCTCTTGGATTGTAGATACACAGAGCATTTATAATGAACAGGGCCCCCAAGAACAGTTGTGTAGAGCTCTGAGCCTGTGTACCCAGCAGGGCAAGCATCCTTCTCTCATTTCCAGTGCTGACCCAATAATGGGAAATAGAGATTAAGGCAGAAAAATGGGAGTGTTTGAGAGCATATGAATTTATGTTTGTGTGGCCGATAGAACAGTTTGCTTTTTAAGGCTGGTATCAATGTCCATTTCTCTTTTCTTTGGAGGGTGAACTTTGAGAGAACTGGAACAGTGTCCCATTGAGCACAGTGCCTGGAGGGTGCTTGGTTTATGAACCATCATTCAGAACCCTACACTGGGCCTTGTGTGAGACTTCGGGGGGGGGGGGGGGAGGGTACAGTGTAAATAAAGCAGTTGTCACCAACGGGCCAGTGATAATCTAATGATTGATGTCAAAACCATAGGTGGGCCTTTTGGCCAGAGATGCCATCTTTCAGTAATTCACCAAAATGACAAACACAAAGGGAAAGAGGAGAGGCACCTGGTGTTCTTTAGGCCTTTTAGAAAACATGGAGTTGTTCCTTTGGCTGCATATACAACAAAGGTGATATTGTAGACATCAAGGGAAGGAGTACCACTCAAAAAGGCATGCCACGCAAATGTTACCATGGCAAAACTGGAAGAGTCTACAGAGTTACCCAGCCTCCTGTTGTCATTGTTGTAAACAAACAAGTGAAGGGCAAGATTCTTGTCAAGAGGATTAATGTTTGTACTGAACATATTAAGCACTCTAAGAGCCGAGGTAGCTTCCTAAAATGTGTGAAGGAAAATGACCAGAAAAGAAAGAAGCCAAAAAGAAAGGTATCTGGGTTCAACTGACGAGCCAGCCTGCTCCCCCCAGACAAGCAAACTTTTTGAGAACCAACGGAAAGGAGCCTGAGTTCCTGGAACCTATTCCCCATGAATTCATGGCATAATAAGTGTACAGGGTAGCACATAAGAGAACCAAGAGAGCCCGTTGAGCAGGAGCATAAGGCACTGGACCCTATTCCCCATGAATTCATAATAGGCATAGCAAGCTTTGTCACATTCAATGGAAAGGCACCTCCCCGAGCTGCTGGAACCTTTTCCCTATGAATTCATGGCATAAAAGGTATTAAAAATAAAAGGCTCCTATAAAAAAGCAAAACCACAGCTGGCCACGTATCTTCCTCCTCTCCAGTGTGCGCCATCCTCCTCCTCAAAGACCTCCTCCCTTTCCCCTCTTCTTACTTTCACCCCTCCTTTTTCTGTCCCATCCTCCCCCCTACAATTTTATATGCCCTGCTCCCATGACGATCACATCAAAACAGGTCCTTATAAAAAAAAATTGAGGATTCTGTACTGGGGCTTACAATCCAGTGGATAAATGTGAGCCTGCCGGGTTCTTGTTAAGCCTGAAGTCGAATAGTTTCTGTCAAACACTCCTAGAAACTTGCACAGTAAGATGCACAAATAAATCAAACCCATGCACTTTCTAGTTGTTTCTGAGATATTATAAAGGGAGATTATGCCAGCATGTTTCTGCAGAAGTATACAAGGTATTGTGTCTGGGGGCTGTGTTACTGAAAAAAAAAACCAAAACAAAATAAAGATGCCAATATACCCAGGTGTGTAGTCTAACTTGCAACTTGGGCTCAGCATTTTGGAGTCCCTTCTTTCTATGGGCTATTCTAAAATTGCAATTGGTGTATTTAGGGCCCAGGTAAATAAACATGTCCTTGGGAGAGGGAGTAAAGGAAGGAGAAAAACTGTCTTGGTTGTTTGAATATTCCTTCCCTCCTGTTGGGCATAAGGCAATTTCGCATGGAATATTCCTTCCCTGCCCTTTCTTTTTCCCCTCCCTGCCCAGACCTCTTTTTCTTCCTTCCTATTTTCCTGTCTACCCCTTCCCTGACTCCTAGTTCTATCTTTTATATCTCACTCCCCTTCTCCAAAGGTCAGACTGTGACCTGAGGTAGGAGTATGGTCAGGGTTGCATGAAGTGGAGGTGGGGGCAGTCCTGTCTGTGTCCTCTCTCACCTTAAGGAGCAGCCATGGTTACATATCTGCTGGGGAACCACACTGCTTATGGGCATCAGCAGCCCGACCCTTGGGTTCAGACAGAGAACATGAGAGGTTTTGATCATAAAATCTCAGGATGTTTGAGCTTAAAGTATGATAGACCAGAATTGAATGAAAGAAAAGCAATTCTCTCCAGTGGAATTATAGTCATTTTGACTATTGCAATTAAGACTGAGCATGTTGCAATCAGATATAGCCTTGTTCTTTAAAATCATGGGCAAGATGATATGGACGGTTTGACGAAAGCTTGAGATTGAAGATGGAGAGAGAAAAATAAATGAGATTCCGGGTTGATTTAACATGGTGGGTCATTTGAAGAGACCACTAGTGGGTTCCTAGTGCTATAGGTCAGAACACTTATTTTACTTTGATTGTGCTGTTCCCTAATTCTGGGTACTAGTTCCTCTTCTTTTCACCAAGTTAACCCCTATTCATCCATTAGGCTTCAGTTAAATGTCACTACCTAAGAAAAGCCTTCCCTGACTGCCTCTTCTACAGAACTTTCTGTATTATACTCTTTTCTGACACCTTCTTTTATACCATAGAGCACTTATCTCTATTGGAAATGAAATATTTATTTATGTATGTTTGTTATTTTCGAGTACAATGCAGGTTCCACTATAGGAGAGACTTCCTGGTTGGCTTATCAAACCATACCCAGCTCCTAGTCCAGTGCCTGACACAAAGCTGCAACTTGGTAATTTCTTAAATAAGCAAATCAGTTACCAAAGTGGGATAGGGACCTATTCAACATGACAAAAAATTACAATGGCATAAATGTGTATTTCAGAATTCGATTACTTAGAATTTTCTATTCTCGTCAACAAATGGTGTGGAGAAAACTGGAGAGTCACATGTAAAAGGATAAAATTGGACCCTTATCTCATACCATACACAAAACCCACCTGAGAAAGAAGGATGAAAGACTCACATGTCAGACCAGGACCCATCAAGGTCCTAGGGAAAATATAGGGAAATTGCTCCATGACATTGGTGTACGCAACGATTTTTTGGATATGACACCAACAACACAAGCAAGAAAAGCAAAAAAAAAAGACAAATAAGATGACATCAAACTAAGAAGTTTCTGTACAGCAAAGGAAAAAATCAACAACATGAAAAGGCAACCTACAGAATGGGAGAAGATATTTGTAAATCATGTATCTCAGTAGGGGTTGGTATCTAAAATATATAAGGAACTTGTACAACCCAATAGTGAAAAACAAATAACACAATTAAAAAACGGGGAAAAATTCTGACAGATATTTTTCTAAAGCCAATTCAAAAGGCCAATAGGTATAAGAAAAGGTGCTCATCATCAGTAATCATCAGGGGAGGTTAGCCTGCAGAACCGTAAGACGAGGTGCTTCTGTGGTTTAAGCCTCCTGTTAATAGTTTGTGGTACTTCTTCTCAATGGCAGCTGCAGAAAACTACTACAGGGTCTTAACTCAGGTTTGGGGTGGGAGATCAAGGAAGGCGATGGAGGTGATGGAGCTGAATTCTTCTTCTTCTTCTTCTTTTTTTTTTGCAGATTTTGGCTGGGGCTGGGTTTGAACCCGCCACCTCTGGTATATGGGGCCAGTGCCCTACTCCTTTGAGCCACAGGCACTGCTCTAGAGCTGAATTCTAATAGATAGCATGGTGCCAGGTGAAAGGAGGTAGGGTGGGCTACCAAAATAGCATTCCAGGCATTGGCGGTGGCAACACAGGTAGTGTAGGAATGGTGACAAGAAGCTCCTGGTGAATGAGGCATGCAGTGAGGTTGGGAGCAAAGTCTGAACCAGGAAGGAGGACAGAATAGATCTACTAGGAGACACCAAGCATGGGATGGGCCAACACACTGGGACACACCAGAAAGCCTCCTGCCCCAGTGGAGAGGACACACACTGAAATCCCATGCTGGAAACCCCTGGTGGAACGACTAACCTTTTGTCACTCTCCTATTCCCCGTCACGGTTGAGATCTGGTGGCTGGACCAGTGACTTAGTTGAACAAAATTGTTTCTTTCATGGCGATGAATTATTGTTTAGCCATGAATGAAAGCACCACATTTCTGGACTGCTCAAATTTCATTTTGGGTACTTGAAGGTCTAAGTCTGCTTTAGCTGAGATTTCTTTCCTTTCAGGGAAACTGATTTTATCCCCTTTATCATTGAGAAAAACTCCCAACTACAGCTTGAACTTTACCTTAGAACTGAAAACAAGGTTACCTAAACATTTGCACCCCTCATATTAATTTGAAATAAAAATAAATCAATTATTGCAGGAACGGGGGGTGGGAGGGTGGGGAGAAAAAGCTCCTAGAGGATTTTTAATTATAGGGCACATTCCAGCATCACCTAAGGTCATAATCATGTCTTGATTCCTGGATGTTTTTGTGTCTTTGAAAGTCCTCACAATAGGGATACTGCTAACCAACAGCCTCTCCTCAGCCATTTCATTTTATAAAATCTGGTTTAAAGGGTAAGAAGCGGTCCTTGCAAAGACCACCTGATGTTTTGTGCTCTGTCCTCCTCACAAGGTTCAGCACACTTTTGTATAAAGTTTTCCACCTCTGGCAGACATTTCAAAGGACTCTGTGAAAAGACATGGTGTTCTGGAAGCCTGTAGCCAGAAATGCATAGAGATTTATTCTGATTAATTAAGCATATTTTTATTTTAGTGACAACTCATCTTTTGAATAACCTTTAAAAACTCGAGTGCTTCTGGACCAGAGGTCTGGCCATTAACCCCAGAAGGATCTTTAAATTGAGGAATATTTTTGTAACCTCTTTCTTTTAGATTTATTTAAAATTAAGCCTAAAGTAAAATATTAAACACTGAAATATAATGGTGCTGGCATTCATATAATTGATTTTTAAAAATCTTCTTTGAATCACACATTAAATATCCTGGTCATGAGTACCCTACATTTCTTATGAGAATGAAAGCATTAGATTATGATCCAGGTAGTCTTAATTTTCTTGTTTTGAAAATTACATGATTATATATGTATGAGGGCTGCATCTATATTTAAAGTCCAATACTCTGTATTCAAAAGAATTAAATGGTTCATATAAATGCATAGTTGATGATATTTAAGAATTACCTTCACAACAGAGAAAAGGTACTAATGAAAGTTAAAGAGCTTCCCTACCCCTGACATTCCTGCAACATACTACCCTACCATTTAGATTTATCAGATACTTGTTGGGGGTGAGCTCAGGTACTTGGTGCTAGAGTTTGAATGTGTTCTCTCCAAAATTCATTTTGGAACTTAATTTTCCTTGTGGTGGTATTAATATGTGGGACCTTTTGAGAAGTGATTACATCATGGGGGCTCTGATCTCACAAATGAGATTAGCAACTTTATCCAAGGTCTGGAGGGAACCAGCAATCATCCCTTTCTGACTCTCCATTTCCCACCAGGTGGGAGTGGCACCACAAGAAGATGCTGTCTATGGATAATGTCTTCAGCAGATATTGAACCTGTTGGCACCAGGATCTTGAACTTCCCAGACATCAGAACTGTAAGAAATAAAATTTTGTTCTTCATAAATTGTTCAGTCTCAGGGATTTTGTTATAGCAGCAGAAATAGGCTCACTGCTCATGAGGAACCATAAATCTGATAGAAGAAACAGATAAATGCATAAATATAGCAAACGTGGCAACAAGGGATGGTGAGATAGCTGAGCAGAGGTTGAGAAATGCTCTGGGAGGGAATACTTATCCTGGGATGTACAGGAGGGGAAAGAGCTCCCTAGGTAAGGAAGGATGGGAGGCATATTTCAGTAGAAAAAAATACTGGATAAAGGAAGACAGGAGGTGTGAAAGGCCAGCACATGCTGGGCACATGGGGACAACGGCTGGAAGTAAGACCATAGCAGGAGGTGAGGGTGGGACAGGGGAAAACTGTGCTGTGAAGATTTTATCATATCAGCATAGACATCCTAAGCAGATATGTAATTTTGGATACTGACCTGTCAGTACCACAATGGAAATACTTGAGGAGGAACAGTAGTTGGAAAACCAAAAGAAGAAGTGACCTAAGCAAGGAACAAAAAGGCCTACACTGGAAGTGTAATGGGAGGGATGATGAGAAATGAATAGATCACACAGAAATAGGGCAGACAGCCTAGGAACTGGGGTTTCCAGCTGAGTGTTGGGGGAGGAGTCATGGTTGAGACTTAGCTGGGAACATGGTGCCTGCTAGAGACTGAATTTTTTCCTTTCAGATTCATATGTTGAACTCCTTACCCCTATGTGACTGTATTTGGAAATAGGACATTTGGGAAATCATTAATGTAAAATGAGGTCATCAGGATGGGGCTCTGATTGATAGGATTAGTGTCCTTATATGAAGAGACATCAGAAGGTGCTCCCTCTTTCTCCTCCATGTGAAGACATGGTGAGAAGGCAGCTGTCTACAAGCTGGGGAAAGAGACTTCACTAGAAACAAAATGGGTCAGCACCTTGATCTTGTAGTTTCCAGCCTCCAGACTGTGAGAAAATAAATTTATGTTGTTTAAGCCATCTAGTCCATGGTATTTTGTAATGGCACTCAGAGGTGACTAATACAGGTTTTGGTACTTAAAAATATGAAAGTGACTTTGGAACTAGGTAAAACGTCAAGGCTGGAAGAATTTTTAGGTGCATGGTTAGAAAAAGCTTAGCTTTCTATGAGCAGAATGGTGGCAGAAATATGAACATTAAAAATCATTCTGTTGAGGTCTTACATGGACATTGGGAACAGGCTACTGGTAAGTGGAGGAAAGATGATCCTTGTTATAAAATGGCCAAGGAACTTAGTTGAATTGTATTCTCATGTTTTATGAAAGGTAGAATTTATGAGTAATGAAACTGGATATGTAGCTGAGTAATGTCTAAGAAAAGTGTTGAAGGAGTGGCTTGGAGCCTCCTGGCTATTTATAGTAAAATGTGAGAGGAGAGAGACGAATAGAAGAAAGAACTGTGAAACAAAAAGAAATAAGAGGCTGGGCAGGGTGCCTCACGCCTGTAACTCCAGCACTTTTGGAGGCCAAGGCAGGAGGATTACTTGAGCTCATGAGCTCAAGACCAGCCTGGGCAAGCAACATAATAAAACCCTATATCTAAAAAAACAAAAAAATTAGCTGTATATGGTAGCTCACACCTATAGTCCCAGCTTTGGGAAGCTGAGGCAGAAGGATGATCCTTTGAACCCAGGAGTCTGAAGTTGTAGTGAGCTATGGTTATGCCACTGCACTCTAGCTTGGGTGACAGAGCCAGACTCTGGCTCTAACAAACAAACAAATAAACAAAACAAACACCCAAAAATCCTCCCAGAAATTAAAGATTCAGAAAATTCTCAAATCCATATCACAAAAGTCAAAAAGTGAAATGGGATTATACTAGCAGAGATACTGCCTGTTTGAAGGAGACAAAGAAAGCAGGAAGTGTAAAGACAGGCTGGCAGAGTTCCTGGTTTCTCCCGGACAGGACCACTGAGCTATGTGGCTGTGACTGTAGAGTATTCCTCAGTAAAAGGGAGGAATGACCCTGAGGGTGATTTAATAGGCCCAAGGGATGAGGCTATTCCCTCATTGGTTTCAGAGGTCAGAGACCTTGCAGAAAGCTGCAGGGATTGGGTAGCCCCTCTGAGCCCAAGGGCCAGGGCACCCTGGGACATGGGATATGGGGCTGGAGGGCATCACTCTTGAGCTTTGAGAGTTCGTGAAATTTGCCTTGCTGGATTTTGGATTTACTTGGGACCCCTTACCCCATTTTATTTCCTGTTTCTCCCTTTTAGAATGGAAATTTCTATCCTCTGCCTGTCCCACTATTGAATTTTGGTGGCACATAACTTGTCTCGCTTCTCAAGTTAACAGCTTGAGTGGAATGCTGCCTCAGGATGAATTGTAACTTGAGTCTCCTGTACTTGATTTAATAAGACCTTGGAATTTATTTGACTTGCTGCTGGAATAAGCTAAGACTTTGGGGTCTGTTGGGGGTAGAATGTATGTATTTTGCATGTGAGAACAACATGAATTTTGGGGGGGCCACAGGCACAATGCTAAAGACCAATTGGGTCCCCCCAGATCCCTATGTTGAAGTCCTAGCCCACAATATGACTTTATCTAAATATGGGTCCTTAGGAAGTAATTAAGGTAAAATGAGTCCATAATGGTGGGACCCTGATCCAATGGGATTAGTGTCCTCATGAGAAGAAGCCTGCTGTCTCTCTTTGCTGTGAGTGGACACAGTGAGAAGGCAGCCATCCGCCAGCCAGGAAGAGGCCTCTCTTCAGAAACCAAATTGGCTGGCACCTTGATCTTGGACTTTCTACCCTTCAGAGCTGTGAGAAAATACATTGCTGTTGTTTAAATCTGTGATATTTTGTTAAGGCAGTCTGAGCTGACTAAGAGTGTGCCCTTAACTCCTCTAAAGAAAGATTACCAGGAGGACAGATTTTCATCATTGTTGTCTCATTTTGTCTGTTTCTTTTCAGTTTTGCACCTGTTTTGCACCTGTTAAGTGTGGGATGCTAATAAGGCAGATGGGAAGAGATGTCCAGTGGGTATCTGATCTGTTCAATACGGACACCAGGGAGTGGTCAGGGCAGGAGAGACTTTAGAGACTTCTCAGCAAGATGAAGCAGAAGGCAGAGGAGTTGGGACATTTTCCAAGGAAGGAATGTACAGTAAACAAGAGAAGGAGGAGGCCCAAGGTAGAATCTGGGGAATCCAGCACTTACATGCAAGAGCTGGAGAAAGAGTCATGGGTCAGAGGTGCTGCAGGGCCTAGGGCAGGGGGAGTTTCAAGTCTTGTGTCCATCTGCAGAGGGCTCAAGAAGGCTGGAGACGGAAGAATAATGTGCTGGGCTGGTAAGTAGGAGGTAATTACTAGGAGTGGTTTCAGTGGCACGCCCAGGGGTAAAATCCAGTTGCAAGGGATTGAGAAGTGCCTGGGAGTTGGCAGAGAATGAGCACCGTTCTGGCAGAGCACCGTGACCTGGGAGGCTACACACAAGACACTTACTTCTCATAGTTCTGGAGCCAGGAAGTCTGAGATCAGGGGGCTGTTGAAGGTTTTCTTGGGGCTTGCAGACTCTCAACTTTTCATCACATCTTCACCTGCTGAAGGGCGTGGGGCAGCTCTCTGGGGTCTCTTTTATGAGGACGCCAATCCCGTTGGTGAGGAGACCTAATTACTTCCCCAAAGCCCCACAGCCTAGGACCACCATGGGATCAGGGTTTCCACAGAGGAATTTAGTGGGGACACAGCTGTTCAGTCCGATTGCAAGACAGGCGGTGGTTATACGACCACCTCTTCCGAGAAGCACAAGGGACATGTGGCGGGAGCTCCAGGAGAGGCCAGTACGGGACATGGTCACTTTCCTCTTTTACGTTTCTCAAACTCCACATCAACCCTTGTTTTTATGTTAAGAAACAAAGGAAGCTAAGGAAACAAAATTATACTTGCCTTTTATGTAAATGAATCTCCTGTATTATTTGAGATTTGCAGGCATCTGTTTATTGTTCAACAGGGGCAAACTCCAGCCTTCTCGGTCGGCCCTTCTCCTCACTGGTCATCCGCTTCTCCCACCCTCCTGACAAACATCGCCCTTTACTTGGGTGTTGGGACTCCCGGAGTGAGGTTGGGGTGTGCATGTGTTTGTGACTATGAGCATGAGAGTGCATGGCCATGTGAATGTGAGCAAAAATGTGAGTATAAGTGAGTGAGTGTGTGGCTGGCTGTGTGTGTGTGCAAGTGTTTGTATAAGTGACTGTGTGTGAGAGTAAGAGTGTGTGTGTGTGTGTGTGTATGAGGGGGACAGGATGTAAATATACAAGATTCCAGAGGCCTGAATTCTGTGAAGATGATCAGTTGGTGTTCATGTAAATTTTGTGTTATATGCAAAACATTTTAACACAAAAAAACAACATACAAAAGTACCCACAAAGACAATTATTGTGGCCGCCTTTTCCCCGACTTTAGATGACACTTGGAATGGCAATGCTAAAGGCCATGTTTGTGCTTTCTTTTTCTTTCTTTTTCACTCTATTTCCTGTTTATGGAGAGCTGCTTATCTGCATACCTATGAGTCCTTCAATCTTGGGGACTGGCAGTCCAAAGGGATGTGGGGTAGGCCTCTTTTGTAATAACTGCAGCTAATAGGAAATTGGTATTACAACATTTTTTCCTGGAATATCAAAATAATGTGTTAATGTAGGGGAAAAGTGATTCATATGTGACCTTGTATAATATTTGACTTTTTAAATGCCACAGATAGCATTTATCTGGTTTTTAGCCTTGCTGGGAAATGGCTGTATCCAACAAGGATAAAAGATTTCCAGCTGGGATAACTATCCTATAATTAGTGGTGCATTTTTTAAAAGGAAAACCAGAAATTATTGGAGACAGTTGATGTTAAAAACCTCCCCATTTCTAAAGTACGTGTGTTTCTAGCATGACAGATTTATCCTTGGGGAATGCAGCATCACACACACACACACACACAACCGTGCATGTGTGTGTGCTCACACGCCAGTTCCCCTTTCCAGGGGATTTGAGGAAGTCAGTTTTCTTTCTATTGACTTCAATAGAATTCACTGGAAAGCAGATCATAACCTTGTGAATTTGTGTCCATCATACACAATGATTTTATCATAATGGTGTGATATGATGGAAAAAAATAGCAAGATTTCCAGGGAGACGCTAAGAGACACATCTGTTGTTTCTCAGCAGAGGATGCTGAAACCATCCCCTAATTCACCAGGGTAATTTATTTTCTCCATCCTCAGTGCTTCTAGAACATTCAGGCCCTATCTTTATTGCTGCATTTTCCATGCTGTATTGTAATTTTGAGCTCGCATGTTGTTCTCCCTGTTAGACCATGGGTAGACACATTGATAGTTCACAGACCTGGACCGTGGTCCTCAAACATGGCTGACACCACTATTGCTTAGGGAGATTTAAAAAATACTGACAAATGGGTTCCTGTGTTGATTCTGGTTCCCTGAGAATCAGAGGCTAGAACAGGATTAGACAGGCAAGAGATTGATTGGGAGAAATGCCCAGGACAGATGAAGGGGGAAGGGGCAGGCAGGGAGAGCCGTTAGAGCCCTGCAAGCGGAGAGGGGAGGAGGAGGCGGCGGATCCTCAGACTCAGTGCAGTGCTGGGAGGCACCAGCCAGGCTGACGGGAGTCCTGAGCAGAAGCTCTCAGTCAGAAGCTCTCCTTCCCACCTGCAGGAATGGCAGGAATCGGCCAGAACTGGTATCCCATGATGGCTACTGCCCTCTGGGTTCTTTACCTGCTGCATAGTAGGAAGTCAATACTTGAGACACCAGGGGTTGCAGTGGAGAAAGAGTTTACTTATTTTTAGTTTTTCAAAACGCACTGTATTTTATTGCCATAATGTGCTATGGGAAAAAAAAAATTCACCTGTAAAACTCAAAATTATCTCATTATAAAATTACTCTGAACATCCACTCACACATTACTTACAAGATTGTTATAATTTGCTAACAAAAGAGCCTCGCCATTTATATTTTCTTCATGTATCTTACATTTTAAGTGTCCTCATTTTTTTGTAGCAGAGTATATAAATGATGCCCACCTAATTTGAAAGGACCCTTCATATCTTCAGTGAAGCACCCATTGGCCACATGCTTTCACAAAGGCACTAGACAACAGCGTCAGGTAATCTGAGGGGTGAATTACGTCAGTGTTTCATGTTCAAAAAGCTCTAAAATATGTTAATGTAAAAAAGTATACGTGAGATGTAAGTATAACTTCCCCCCCAAACAATCAATCTTTGGCTCTTTTTAAACTTACATACAAATGAGTAATTCATTATAATATTGGATTATTCTCTGTAATCAGCCCTTCAGAATAATGTCTGACAGTGTTAGAGCTTTGTATTATGAATCCTCTAATATTTATTTAGGCTTGATTTTTGATTAAATAGTGCAGTTGCTGCATTTCTAAAATATCTTTTTGTATAACCTCTGGTGTTTTCTAAGTTTTTTTTTTTTTTTTTTGAGACAGAGCCTCAAGCTGACACCCTGGGTAGAGTATCATGGCGTCACAGCTCACAGCAACCTCCAACTCCTGGGCTTAAGCGATTCTCTTGCCTCAGTCTCCCAAGTAGCTGGGACTACAGGCACCCGCCACAACACCTGGCTATTTTTTGGTTGTAGTTGTCATTGTTGTTTGGCAGGCCTGGGCTGGATTCGAACCTGCCAGCTCTGGTGTATGTGGCTGGCGCCTTAGCTGCTTGAGCTACAGGCACCGAGCCTAAGGTGTTTTGTTTTAACAGATGTTTTCTGCATTCATTACACTGGTAGGGTTTCTCTCCAATCCAAATTCTCTAAAGTAGAATAAAATTTGAGCAACTGTTGGAAGATTACCCTCCAGCACGAATGATCCTGTGTACAACAAGATGAGTGATGTAAGCAGAGGTATTGCACCACTCTTTACACTTGCAAAGTGTTCTGTGCAGGTACTCTGATGCACTCTAAAACTGTTACTTTGTGAAACGCATTTTCACAATTATTACGTTTATACTGCTTTTATCTGGTTTGATCTCTATGAGGCCGCGAAATATGTGAGCAGTCATTAAATGACTTGCTACCTTCTTACGATTTGTAGAATTTTCCTCATGTATGAATTCTTTTATAGTAAAGCAAGGACACCTACTAAAAACTTCCCCACATTGTTTACATTTGTGGAATTTTTCTCTCCTAGGCCTTCTCTCATATTTAGTTAAGAGTATTCAAAGGCTTTGCCACATTATTCACATTCGTAGGGTTTTTCCCAGTATGCATTCCCTTATGTTCAGGGAGGTGTGACTTCTGTTTAAAGGCTTTGGCGTATTTTTTACATTTGTACAATTTTTCCCCAGTGTGAATTCTTTTATGCTTACTGAAACTTGCAAGATTTAAAGACTTTGCCACCTTCTTTACATTGTAATATTTCTGTCTAGTATAAATTATTTTATGTACAAGAAGGTGTGAGCATTGGTTAAAGGCTTTTCTACACTCATTACATTTGAAAGGTTTTTCTACAGGATGATTTATCTTATGTCTATTTAGATATAACAGTTTTCTAAAGACATTCAAACATGTATCACATTGGGAGGTTTTGACACGGGTAGATATTAAACGCGGGTTTAATCCACTGTAACAGCCTTTCTGCTGCTTATACTCCACTACACTTTTCTAGTCTCTTTATGGTAAAATTCTCAAGCCTGTATTTTCTGTAACTTCTCAGTGTTAATTTTTGAAATGACTCCTCTGTGCCTTGCTCTGGCAATGATCTTGAATGTAATGAGAAGACGTAGTTGGAGGTTTGGCTACGGTCTTATGTGTCTTCACCCTCCAGGGTTCTTTGCTTTGCTCCAGATAGGTGATGAGATCTGGCTTAGACAGAGCAAGACGCAAGGAAACCAGGTTTCTCTAGTTCTCTAACATCACATTTCCATACAAATTCTGCTGAGCAGGGTCTAA
The DNA here is from genome assembly GCA_963574355.1 of Loris lydekkerianus. Lineage (NCBI taxonomy): Eukaryota > Metazoa > Chordata > Mammalia > Primates > Lorisidae > Loris > Loris lydekkerianus. The sequence goes on from CAUYPK010088436.1 coordinate 15,906, forward strand.
GCATTTCCATTCTTCCAGAGAGAATTGTATGTCCATATCCTTGAATGTCAACAGCCCCACTCCCCAAGTTCCAGGGGTTCCTGGTGTCCTCCCTATGGATTTCCCAGTATTGCAGGCCACAGGGAGACAGTAGATGTGGCACAGACCCGTGGGCCTTCCTGGGGATAGAAGAGTGGAGAGCGGAGATGGAACCCCAGCGTGGTGCCCAGGGCCAGAGGCCAGAAGGGGTTTAATATCACAGGGTGCTGAGGAAGGAAATAGGAGAAATTTCTCAAATCCATCTCCCAGAGAACTTTGGGGCCAGGGCTTTTAAAGGCAGTTTGGTAAACAAAGGGGCAGGGAATTGAGTCTGCTAATTGGTTGGGGATGAACTTGCAGGGCTGGGAGGCAGAAATTGTCTTCTTGGCTGAGATGGTTTCTGGATAGAGGGTCCAGGACCTGTTGAGTCAGTGTGGCCACTGGTCTGGTTGGTGTCAGAGTCTGGAAAATATCTCCAAGACCAGTCTCAGGTTTTACAATAGCAATGTCATCTATAGAGGCACTTAGGGAAGTTTTAAATTGCATGCCTGTCAGGGATGTGTGACTCCTAAGTGGTGAGCAGGTGCAGGAAGGCAAGTGGTGAAACAGTGGCTAGCTGACTTTTAGCTATGCTTATTACTTCGGTGATAAGAAGTATTCAGACTTCAGCCACAGTCCTTGCCCAGGGCCCTACATTACTCTAACATGGGCTGTTTCACAGTGCCCAGTGCTTGGGTGGCTACTATGCACACATGTGTATCTGAGCCATAGAGTGACCAATTGACAAACCGTCCAGTTTGCCTGGGACTGAAGGAGTTACCAGGATCTGGGTCTTTCTTTTTTTTTTTTTTTCCATTTTATTTTTTATTTATTTTTTGACTCCTTTTTTTTTTTTTAAATTAAATCATAGCTGTGTACATTAATGCAATCACTGGGCACCATACACTGGTTTTATATACCATTTGGCATATTTTCTTTTATTTTATTATTAAATCATAGCTGTGTACATTAATGAGATCATGGGGCACCATACACTGGTTTTATATGCCATTTGACATGTTTTCATCACACTGGTTAACATAGCCTTTCTGGCATTTTCTTAGTTATTGTGTTAAGACATTTATATTCTACATTTAGTAAGTTTCACATGTACCCTTGTAAGATGCACCGCAGGTGTAATCCCACCAATCACCCTCCCTCCACTCATCCTCCCCCCTCCTTCCTCTTCCTTTCCCCCTTCCACATATTCTTAGGTTATAACTAGGTTATAGCTTTCATATGAAAGCCATAAATTAGCTTCATAGTAGGGCTGAGTACATTGGATACTTTTTCTTCCATTCTTGAGATACTTTGCTAAGAAGAATATGTTCCAGCTCCATCCATGTAAACATGAAAGAGGTAAAGTCTCCATCTTTCTTTAAGGCTGCATAAAATTCCATGGTATACATGTACCACAATTTATTACTCCATTCATGGGTCGATGGGCACTTGGGTTTCTTCCATGATTTAGCAATTACGAATTGGGCTGCAATAAACATTCTGGTACAGATGTCTTTGTTATATTGTGATCTTTGGTCTTCTGGGTACATAACTAGTAAAGGAATTTTAGGTAGAATGGCAGTTCTATTTTTAGATCTCTAAGTATTCTCCAAACATCCTTCCAAAAGGAACGTATTAGTGTGCATTCCCACCAGCAGTGTAGACGTGTTCCCTTCTCTTCACATCCAGGCCAACATCTCTGGTTTTCAGAATTTGTTATGTGGGCTAATCTTACTGGAGTTGG
>CAUYPK010088443.1:0-14549 GCA_963574355.1 Loris lydekkerianus
TAGAAATTTCTGTATCTTACCACATTATGTTCTTTCCATTAGGAAAAGGTAAAGGTGATTTTTAAAAAACATTTCTAGTGGCACCTGTGCCTCAAAGGAATAGGCGCCAGCCCCATATACCAGAGGTGGCAGGTTCAAACCCAGCCCCAGCCAAAAACTACAAACAACAAACAAACAAAAAACATTATTTCTAAGCTGCTTACACTCCACACATGGGGAAGATCGGCTTAAGTAATTCTAAAAGTTGATTTATGGTTTCAAGAGTTTTATTAGTAGTTTTAAAAACATTTTTTGTCATCTCTATGTGAATCAGCAGTTTAGAAATTTTCTCCTTCTGACACTTTCAGAGCTCCCATTGAATTACTCCTTTTTCTTTTAATGTTCAAATCACAAGAAGAAAATAGGATATTTTTGAGTTTTATATCATTTGTGAACAGCTGATTTTTCTTCTGAATGACTAACATGAGAGAAAAGAGTTTAAAATACTTTGTGGCTTACCACAGGAAGTGTAGGGCATAAAGTTAATTGTGTAAAATGGTACGCTTTTTTTTTTTTTTTTTTTAAAGGGAATAAACAAAAAAGAAACCCAACGAACTACTAAATTTCAATATTAAACTTCTAGAACCTATATTTTTCTCAGAGAAGTTTAGTTTGGGGTACCTTCTTAATTTTTACAAATTTATTTTGAGCTTTTTTCCTACTGTATTTCTTCTCACTATGAAAATAGATGACTTTGCTACAGAAGAATTTTAATGAACAAAAAGTGAGGAAGAGACAAAAATCACCCACAAATGCCAACACCCAGAAATAAATAATCAATGTGCCAATGTTATATACATAGGTATAAATAATACTGCTTTCATACTTGAACATCATATTACATGGTGTTTCCCACATACTTTTCTAATTTATACTTGTATAGTAATATTGTCTAACCATCTGTAAATTTTTTGAGTACTTATTAAAACCAGCTTTATCGAGCTGTATGTCGTGTGCTATACAATTCACCCACTTACAGTGTGCCAGGCACAGATTCGAGCAACCACCCCCACAGTCAATTAAGGAACATTTTCATCTCCATAAGAAAGAATGTGCCCTTTAGTTACCCCAGCTCAATCTCAGTCTGCCCTCCAAGGACCAAGCTACCACTTCCCTCCTTGGTCTTTTGTAACTGGCTTCTCTCAGTTGGCATAAAGTTTTCAAGAACCATCTGTGACGTAGCATGTATCAGAATTTCATTCTAACTAACTGCCTTCAATAGAGTCATAATCTTCCAGGTAAATGACAATCTCCAAATCTCTCTATTTTAAACCACTGTGGTATAGATGAGAATTATGACTAGTATATGATTTTGTGATCTGTTATGTCCTTAATCTTTGATAGGGTATTTACTGAGTTTGCTTTACCCTGAAGCTCTGCATTCAGCTACGGAGAGAACATGCCTTTTCAATAAAACTCAGTTGCTCATAATCTTCTAATATTATTTACTTTCATCCAGGATTTATCTCTAGTAAGTCTCCCTCCACGATCTCTTTCCTTACTTTTCCATAAACCTCTGGCTTCCAGTTGTTTTGCCTAGGGGTACTAAAGCCCATGAATTTATCACAGTGAAAGATTTTTACTTTTTCCCTTGCTAATTAAGGTAGGAGGTGATGATGAGGCACTTTCCTCAAATTCTTGCTTTAAATGGATCTACAGCCCAGAGAGTCACAGAGGAGCAGTGAGTAATTGCAAAGTTTAAAACTTTGCTTCCCCTGTATCTTACAGCAGTGCTCATCATGAAAAGTTCAGGCATGTTTCTACCTGGCAGATGCCCAGAGTGTGCGGTGGCTCCTATCTCAGTGACATAATTGAAATCAGAGGGTTGCCTCAGTACTCCAGCAAGCGCAGCAAGACTGAACTTTCTGGCCTTGGATGACTGTGGTTCAAAGCACATAAAATGTCTTTGGCCGTGCAGACCCCACATGCAGGCTTCCCAGCCTCCTCCCAGAAAACCATACCAGGTGGTAGTTGTACCAGAAACCACTGTGTTTATGAATTTTGCCATAAAGACTTAGCAGTGAGCACCCCTGGACTTTAGAGAGGAGAGAATAGGGTACAGTATTTATAAACTCTTTAGCAGTCCATATCATAAATCCCAAGTAGAGTTCACCTAAGCTAAGAAAGTTCAAGCATAATGTAGGATTAGATAAGTTGCCTAGCTCAATAAATCCTAAGGCGTATTACCTTCTAAACTAATGTTATTCTCCAGGTGGGTGTGAGATCCTTCATAGACTTTTTTCAATTAGCTTTGTGCCTCTCAGGAATGCAAAAAACAGTTTGAGACATTTTTTGAATCCATTGTTTGCTCCTAAATATGTGTAACTTTTCTTTAAATGTTGACCTACAATTCGTTGTACGCGGTGACTATAAACCCGGCATACTAATAATGGTGTGTTCATCTAACTGCCTTGGACAGGTAGAACATTCACTAGACTCTTTCCAGTCTTTGGAAATGGAAAGTTTTAGCTATTGGTTAAGACAACACCCCTTGCATTTGAACTAATGACTACAATGTTAATGTTTAAGCTATCTTTACTTTTCCAAATGCTAATGACCTAGTTGAGAGTTTTCTTTTCCTCCAAATATGACCATATCCTCTTTTTATTTTAGGAGGGCTTAATTTATTCTACCCTGAGCAACCCACCTGGCAGTGCTGAGCCCCAAGTTGCCTGGGCCTGGGTTGTTCTGGGTGGGTTGTAAGTTTTCTATCTTGCCTAATAAATCTTTCAATCTGGTTATTTTTTAATGCAGGCTCATTTTTTAGAACAGGCATATTCAAAGCTGATGCTATCAATCTAAACTGAAAGTAGAAGTCAATTTCTCCTTCCTTATTTCACACAGAAGTGGACTTGACCTGCTGCAATCATGGGGATGCTTGAAATTGCAACAAAGGAAGCAAAACAAAGCTATGTGAAGCCTGTGCAATGAGAAGGCATTTTCAGGTAGTGACCAGACTAAAAACTGCCTCTTTCTGGTGGGGGAAAAAAAAAATATCTGTGACTTATAAAACCCGTTCCACTGATTTTGGAATAGCACAGCCCTATGAGAAATGAAGATACAAGCCAGCAAATTTACAAATCACAGATGCTTTCCCTGTTGAACCAAGGGCTGGAACCAAATGCATGCAGAATGCAATGAACAATGACACCTTTGGAAGCCCCATGAAAACCTGTACTAGATACCAGAGCTTGAACAATCACTTAGGAGTCCAAGTCCCTTAACATTGTTTTCAAAGCCATTGATGGCTTGAACCTTGGGGACCTTTCGACTCCCTTCTCCACTTTCTACCTTGAACTCTGCATTTTTTCAGTGCACATTCTCTTCCCTCCAACCCTTTTCCTGGAGCAATGTTCTCTGGTCTGACTCCCTACGTCTGAGTTAAGTGGTCTCCTATATCTCCTCTGATACGCTGATCTTTGTCATTGTTCTTGGCTGAACTCTATTTAAATGTCCATCTACTAGTTTACCCTGCTTCTAGGCTGGAAGTTCTGGCGTGTCTGTCCTTTTTACCAGTGTATCCTGTCACTTAGAAGACCTTCAGTAAATGTTTGTTGAATGAATGGGTGCATTGCAGAAGCACTGAATAATTTTTACATATTTTTACGTTAAAGTCTTAATAGCGGGATCCAACTTCAGATAGCACACCAGCTTGTGCAAACATTATGACTCTTTTTACTTTCTTTGAAATCAGCTGAATTCTTATTTCCAGACTATGGTTCCACCAGGATGACAAGAAATGTAGACTCCGTCATTTAGGGGTTGGCTCTTCCCCTGGGGTCATACAGAACCCAGAGGTTTGCATGAAAAGATCCAGGAAATAACCAAAAGGTCTCCATGACCTTCTGGTCCTGCTCCTAGTCTGAGCCTGCTGGGGAAGTAAGTCCTGTCAATTTCTGTTCCTGAGCTACACACAGGTTCGGGAATCTGAGATGATTCTGGGAAGCCCCTGCCCAAAGACTCACCTTCTTAGTTTTACTTGGGAGGAATTTGCTCAGAAGTCTGGTCACTGCCCTCCCCACCCTAGCTCCCCCAACCCCCATCAATTCTGACATCTTTTTTACAGTCTTAAAAAAAAAAAAACTTAAACCCCCACCCCCAACCCCACCCCTGCTTCCTTCCCCTTTCTCCCTTAAATACACCTTCTCACTTTCATTGGCATTTAGCTTAATGTCTCAAAATAGGACAGGCCTTAGAATAATAAAAGCCAGGAAGGATTCTTGTATTCAAGCCCCATAAGTCTTGGGTAAGAAGCACAAAAGGCATGAATAACCAGATATAATGAAGGAAACATACAGAGAACAGAAATCCAAAATCTTTTTCACCAATGACAACTACAAAATCCTGTTACTTTTTGACTTATGTACATGAAGATATGGCCAGATGGCCCAGAATGTTAATAATGTCAGATACAGAATTGGAGGCACTACAGATGGGCAAAGATCAGACCCACTTTCCTCAGGGGCAAGATAAGGTGGTCACCAATTTCTAGAAAGAAATATTTGGAAATCAACACCCAAAATGCAGTGTTTTATTTAAAGATTTTTAATACCCTCTTTCTTTTCCATATATATATATGCATATATAAATGTATTTACATTTATACATATAGTTGTATATTGGTCACATATAATATATAATAAGCTTGCATATAATAAATGTACATATATAATATATTCATATATTATCGCAGGAAGACAAGGCCCAAAGGGGAGAGAGCACCCAAACACCACGTTTATAAGAGGAAGGGCTTTATTTCCCAGCCGGGAGCTTACGGCATAGAAGAATTCCAAATGGCTGCACTCCCCGACTGCCTTGGTCTTTCCCTTTTTATTGACAGTCAAAACGTTCCACCCTACAGGAACCCTTCTCATTGGCCAGTTTGAATCAAGTGGGAGATGCTATTCCCATCCCCACAGAACTATAGGATTTCACAGAACTTGGAAATGTCCAAGTTTCAGGAAGTTAAGTTTACAAATTTCCAAGAGCTGAGTCACCGTGGAGAGGACCCTGCATGTGTATCCTCGTGGTGTCCTTGAGAAGACCTGTTCTTCTAGACCTCACCCTTTTTGACTATCCTCTCTCAATATAATCACATGTAATAAATTATATATAAGCATAAATTTAAATGTAATAAATTATATATGTATATATACATTATGTTATATAATTATACATACAATATATAAAATATAAGCACATATATTTATATTTATATGCATGTACATATGTATGTATATGTGATAAACATACTTATGTGTAATAAACATTTATTAATATAAAATGTTTATATAAGTTTATAAGTTTAAGAATGGTGTTCTAAGGGGACAAGAAACACTGAAGACAGGGTTATTTCATACAGAATAGGACAAAATTCAGAGGGGTGAGGAAATTCTGAGAACAGCACAGTACCTGTCACACAGATTGTCCCATAGTCTGGGGCATTACACAAGGGAACGACAGACCTCAGGTAAATAACTAAAATCACTATCATTTATATCATTTGTGGGATATTTATTGCTAACAGAGGGCATCAGCAGTTTTGGTATCAGCAGATTTTGGCCCCTCTGAAGGCACAAACTGCTGCTTTGCAGGGACTAATGATGGCCTATCTCTGCTTCAGGGAGCCTCGGTCATGTGGTTGGCAGGAGCCCTCTTTTGCTTTGGCCGAGATAAGACCATCCCCCATTTGCTCATTATTTATCAAGTATCTTCATGAATTTAGGAATTATGCTGAACTCCGAGGATATAGGCACGAAGAAGACTCTTCTATCCTGGAGTTTATAATCTAATAAATGAAGAGCAAAGCAATAATGGTTTCTAACTGGTAGGCCAAAGAATACTTTTGCAGGGCCCCCAGGCATGCCTGGAAGAACATGAAAGGTCACTCCAGAGATCTGCTCTTTGCCTGCGATGAGTCTATGTGGAGCCCCAGGAGGGTGGCCAACAAAATAGGGGCGATGTTTTACAATGTCAAACCATTTAGCAACTCAAATTTAGTACTCAACTTTGAGAATAAATCTTCTCATTATGTTGTCTGTAAGTCATGAGTCAAAGAGACTCTCATCTGAAGTTTGGATATGCTCTTAGCCAAAGCAAATCCCAACAGCTGCTGCAGTTACGATCTTATGCCCAGACCTGCCTCATCGTGGGGTATCTTCCTGCCTGTGTCTCCAGAGTGATGCTTTTACAGAGTCCAGTCCTTTCTCGTGAGAATTGTGTCCAAGTTACATGCTTATGACTTTGAACCCCAGCTCCATCACGTACTTGGGTGATTTACACCTTCTATCATAGTATTTCCTGAAAAATGAAAGTGGCAGTTGCTTCTTGAGGTTGTTGAGCTTGAACAAGTTATATATGTAAAACGTGTTGCATAAAGTAGAATTTACAGGTGCTCAACACATTTTGTCTCTTTTTATTTCCAACTGCCCATCCCATCCCCACTTCCTTTCTCACTCAGCCATCCGAAGTGTTGCCAGATGTGCTTGCTGCCTTGCGGAATCTTTGCTGAGTGCTGAGGGAAATGGTTTTACATTTTCCCCAGGGTGTTTTCATAACCTCTTGAGCCAGAAGTACAAAGATATATCACATACCTGAGAAGCGTGGGTATTCTCTCATGGTAAGTTACACACTTGCAAACTGTGGTTTCTCTTTTTTGTCTTCTTTTCAGCTGTAGCCAAGTGCCCTGGACATCAAGATTTACCTCTTTTGGGAATTGTTTATAGATAGAATTAGTGTGTGTGTGCCTGTGCACACATGCATGTGTGTGGTAGAGTGTATAACAAAAGAAAAAGATTTAGCTTTTGTAGTCAGCACAATTCCTGTTCGTCTTTCATCTTCCCTTCACTTAATCTTATCAGAGCTCTAGTATGGAATAGGAGGAAATGAGCATTTTTGTATTGTAAGGAGCCTCTGTGACTCGCTGTTTTGGCATTCTATTTTAGCCTTGTACCTTGACACCTTGCTATAATATCTCTAATGGCATAATATATTTTGATGATAAAGGCCCACTCTGAATGTTTGTATTAATTATTTTTAATTTAACTTCTAAATATCAGTGAGACATCATTAAGTTGCAACATCTTACCTATTGGATAAAACTGTTATCTATCTTTCTCTTCTGCTTAGTCTTCAAATCAGAAAAATACAGGTGATAATTCCTGGATGCGTTATCCAACTTGAAGATATTTTTACTTACTCATTTTTAAGCAACACAGTTTCCTTTCACAAAGATGTTTTAGCACCATATTATTACTTGCTAGGGTAAATATAGCACAAGATTTTTCAGTTAATCTCTGTCGATTGCTGACTAATTGTATTGAGTCACAGAAGAAAATTGTCAGCGAGAAACAGACATGCAGATTGGAAGATTCTAAAATCTTCCTCTTCTGTTCTGTTCTATTCTATCATAATCTCTTCAAATTGCATCTCGGCAGTACTTGTCAGTAGGAACGTCAGGGAAAGAGACTGATCTTGTTCATCACCGTCTTCCTAGCAGGTCGTGGATTATCAATAAATATTTACTAAATATTCTACTAAATATTTACTAGAAATGAAGGGATGTCTTGGTGTATACAGAAGATGATTGCCTTGACTTCCAATACATCAGGAATTGCATGCTATTTTTTTCTTTTTTTTACCCAAAATTTTCCTTCCTGATTCTTTTCTTTCAGAATTGAGCTATGTTTTCTGTGCCTCACTAGGATAGTTCCAGGACTTTTTTTTTAAACCCTAATTGGCTCTGGTTTCAGGTACATCTGATACCTAATAATGGAAAGTTTGAAAGAATATATGAAATTAAGACAAATGAAGCCAGACTGGCCTTCCTCAGAATGCATGGCCAACCCAGCAAGGTCCCATGTGCCTGTTGACTCAGACCCAGAAACGTGTCCTACATAGTCAGCACGTTCAACTGAACTTGTTCAAGGACATTCACATAAACCTAACTCGCCATTCTTGGTGTTGTAAAAAACACAAATGTCAATGTACTGATTTACAGTAAGAGATGTAGCTGCCATGTAGACTAGTATGTACATTTATTCTGAGTAGTTCATTTCTTCCCTATAATAATACCAACTAAAATTTGTTGAGAAAACTACAAGTGAACCTACAAATACTAGTTGGTTGGCAAGCGTGATATCAGAAAAATGATAAGATGATTTCAATATATAGAAACAACAGGCTACCTGGTTAGTGTGTTCTGTCATTTGTCCAAACTTCAAAGCTTTCTCCTAGTCATCAACTGCAAAACCATCCCCTTTCCTTTAATCTCACAAATGACCTTACTCACCTGCTACCATTATGTGGAAACTCTTATTATTCCACTTACAAACTTACCTGTCTCTCCTGTAGTTTGCTACAAAATCTTCATGAGGTTAATTCCAACCCTCCAGATCCCATGGGCTCTCCTCTTGAACCTCATTTGTCCTGCCTCTGATGCCACCCCAACCCTACCTCCAGGATACGTGTTTTCTTGGCCATAGCTAAACTTTGAGGTCACAGGCTGTCTGGGTCTATTTTTATGTTATAAGAAAATATCTTAGGCTGGATAATTTGGTAACAACAGAAATTTATTTCTTACTGTTCTGGAGGTTAGGAGACCAAGATCAAGGCACCTTGCTACTGGAATGCTGGAATGTAGGGGGCAAAAAGGGCCTGGTTAGTTCCCTTGGGACCTTTTATAAGGGCACCAATCTCATTCATCTCTTGACCTAATCATCTCTTGAAGGTCCCACCTGTTATTACTATTACTTTGGATCGTAGGTTCCAACATGTGAATTTTGGGGGAACACATACATTGAAACTCAAAGGACACTTACAGTCTGGTTTTAGCCCCCACCACTGTCCGGTAAGGCTGAGTCCTGGCGGCACATTTGCTTCCCAAGCTTATTCTCTCCGTGGTTTCTTACTCATCGTTCCCAATGGGATTTCTTTCCCATTCTTTGCTACTCATTCTTTAATCCTCCTTTTCTGCCCTCATTTTGCTCACCCTTAAGTGTTGGGTGTTTGTTACAGTCTGAATGTTGGTGTCCTCCCCAAATTCAAATTAATTTTGGAAATTAATATCCACTGTAATAGTATTAAGAGGACCCTGGCGAATTAGTGCCCTTACAATAGAGATTGAAGGGACTGCTATACTTTTTCACCTCTTCTTCCACGTGAGAACACACTTTACCCTTCCATCATGTGAGGACAGAGTGTTCACCCCTTTTGCCATGTGAAGACTGAGCAAGAAGGTGCCATCAAGGGGGAACAGTTCTTCACCAGACACTGAGTCTGCCAGCACCCTGATCTTATAATTCCCACCCTCCAGAACTGTGACAATCTGTTCTCTTGTTTATAAATCACCCAGTCTAAGGTATTCTGTTATAAGAGCCCAAACAAAGATAATGTTATTTAGCGTTTTCTCTGAGGGGTTCTTTTCCTACTCTACAGCTTTCTCTGGAAGATTTTAATTTTTCCTCTGGATAATTTATCAAGTTGGAGGTAAATCTGTGTAGTGGTCACATTTTTTCCTCTAAACTCCTGATCCTCAGGTATGCCCTCTTCCCACTTGGATGTGCCACAAACACCCAACATCCAGGATTCCAAAACTAAACTTGTTCCCCCTTCCCTCCTGTCCCCCCCCCCCCAAGCCTTACACCACCTCTAGTGGTGGTTCCTGGCTTCATGAATGGCACCAGCATCACTTCATTAGTAAGTTTCTCACTTCCTCTTTTGCATCCTCACTTCAAATCAGGAAACAAGCTCAATCCTTTCTGTGACTAAAAATTCTTACAAATTCAATTGTTTTCCAACCCTGTTGCCATGGCCCCTTTCTGGCTACCATCATTTCTCTCTTGGATTCCTTCCATAGCCTCCTAAAACACCTTCTGTTCCTCTAATTTTATTCTTTCAGTTCTCTCTTCCCACCCTAGAAAAAACAACCACTGCCACAGTGATCACTTAAAGGCTCAAATCTTTGCACATCTTAAACAGAACTCTGCAGTGGCCACCCTGTTAATTTTAGGTAAAGTCCAAAGCCCCTGACATGACTTACAAGACCTTCCATGATGGCACATCTTCCCAGCTTTATCTCCCACCCTTCTTGCAATTTTGCTGTCATTCTTCTACCAGCCCTCCTTTCTGTGTCAAAGGCTTTAATCTGCCAGCTACTGGCATTACTGTTGGCAGTTAGTCCTCTACTGTCATCCCTTCTGAACTGTATCCAATGGTTGATCCACATGGGGTTACAATATAAAGAGCTGGCCTCATCATCTCATCTTAGGACAGCTCTGCAGCGCCATCTCAGCTTCCGAGCTCCTGGTGGGGCTGGCTGAGGCATCTGTTGAGGCTGTATCACAGGCCATCTATTGTCTCTGTTCAATTTTCTTTCCCTCCTTCCCTTCCATAATCTGCATACTAATCTCTGTCTCAGATGCTGCTTCTGGGAGAACCCAATTTGCAACAACTCTTTGGTTTGTGGTTCTATTTGCAGTGAATATTGATGTGTTTTTAGAATACCTATCTTGCTCTCTTTCACCTTCAGGCCTGTGGCAGGAATATAAGTTAGAAGAAAGCCTTCTTTCATCTTACATCTCCATTCTAAAAGTGTTCCCCTTTTTATGTATTCTCAGAGTAACCTGTAATTCCCTCATGACAGCACAGTTATTCACCATTATTCTTAGAGTGTTGACTTATGTATCCCCAGTGCCTGGCATGTAACAGAGTCTCAGTAAACAATTGCTAAATTCATCCATCCATCCATCCATCCATCCATCCATTCATCCATCCATCTTGCCAATAGGGTAGTTTCATCCATGGAGCCAAAGTCCACTGGTAAAGACATGCTCTCCAATAGTGCAGTCTGCCTTTTGTTCACTTTTCTATCAAAATTTATCTTAATAATGACCCTTCCTAGATGGACATTCCTCAAGTTTGCCTGTTTGATTCTTTTCATATGTTTTCATGGTTGACTACTAACCCACTTCAGATAATACATTTGTTTTGGCCATGCATGGTGGCTCATGCTTATAATCCTAACACTCTGGGAGGCCAACATGGGTAGATTGCCTGCAGGAGTTCAAGAACAGACTGAGCAGGAGTAAGACCCCCTCTCTACTAAAAATAGAAAAGCTAGCTGGGTCTACGGCCATACCACCCTGAACACGCCCAATCTCATCTGATCTCGGAAGCTAAGCAGGGTCAGGCCTGGTTAGTACTTGGATGAGAGAAAAGCTAGCCGGGTGTTGTGGTAGGCACCAGTATTCACATTTACTCAGAAGGCTGAGGCAGGAAGATCTCTTGAGCCCAAGAGAGACTGAGGTTCCTATGAGCTATGATGTTATCATGGCACTCTACCTAGGGAGACAGAGATTCTGTCTTAAAAAAAAAATGAATTTTTTAGATATGTTAATACATTTAAGCAGTTAAATATAGTGTTGCCAGTCGGGTTACAGTTGTCTCTCTTCAAAGTGATCTTAATGTATTAATTTTGTTCTGATAGGCTTTTGTTGATTTTGTCCTTCAATTCCCCTCCAGGTTCTTGCGGGGTTGGGAGCTCCCCTCTGCAGTCCTGGCTGCCAACAACAACACACCCTAAGGTGTCAAGGGTTTTGTCAACATTCTTTCTGGTTTAATGTTCTTTTTCCTGTGTGCAATAAAACAAATGCAACTGTTGGTAGCAGCTTACATTGATTTTTAGCTGGACTGTTGCTCTTAGTCGGGAAGAAACACTAATTTGGGGGAAAGGGCCACACTGTTAGGTAGAGATAATAAGGCAAGAAGTAGATTGAGAAAGACTCTTTAAGTGAAAAGTTAACACCTCATTAATATCCAAAATGTACTCAAAGACTAACTCCACTTTGTAAAACACTCATCTGTTTCATTCACAAGTTAATAAGTGTGACACAGTTGGAGTTCAGAGCACTCTACTGTGCCGAATTGTTCCCAGAAAGGTCATCACTCTTACCTAATCCAATGCCACTCTTCAGTCCTGCCTGCTCTTCACCTTACTGGTAAACACTTCCCCTTTTAAGTAGGTGCTTCCAATCTCCTTTTCTTCCTTTCACCCCCTCCTTATACCTCCTGACTTTCACCTTTCTCTTTTACCCCTTACCTTCCTGAGCGCTCTCTCTCCCCCCCCTTTCTGAACATGGTGATTCCATCAGTGCTCAGATTTCCTAGGCAGTCTTAGGAGATCTTTCCCTCTCTCCCATTATAGCAGTTGCTGTGCTGTATTGCTTCTTAACTGTATGAATCTTGCTTCACCAGACTGTGAGCTACTTCAGGTTAAAGATTGGGTCTTTTGGGGTTTCCAACACACAGGTAACAGTTACACAATAGTTTTTGACTTAATAATTAAACACTTTGGTAGATGCTTATTTTGATAGTCCAAATGTACCTTCTCATTAATTTTTAAAAAATACTCAAAACTAATTAAACCATTAGACTTTAGATAGATGTATGCTTTTATAATAGGTTTAATTAAAATTATCCACTTGGGGTAGTAAAAAATACATCTGAATTTTCTAGAAACTCTAATATAAATGGTGAAGGACATATCACTTCAATTGGAAAATAAGCATGTATATGTCTTTATTTTATAACTACCTTTGATAGGGACATGAAACTATGTTTTGAAGATATAGTTATTGACTTGAAAAAACAGTATTTTTGCAAAATGAAATTTCAAATTACCTTTTTCCATAGAAATATAATACAGGTATTTATCATTTTACTATGCTTATTCTTAATGTTATTTTCATGAAATACCATGAGCAATCCTTAATTTAATTTAATTCCATAAATATTTATTTTTAATTTAACCTGCATATTTTGGGTTACGTGGATCACTTTTGTGATGCTTGAGTCCTGCCTATGCGTGTGCCAATAAATATTTCTCGATCACCTGTAATATGCTTAGCAACATAAAGGCAATGATCTATTTTAGGCAAAATAAACCATAGACTGGTTCCTGTTTCTGTTTTTGTATTTCTCTCTGGTAGGTTTAATTATACACATGTGTTTTGAAAACTTTTAAACTGGAATATAATATTGATGTGTTATTATGGAGGACTGTTTTCCTGAGGAAACCAAGTGTGTAGACTATGGATAGTGTGCTATTCTAATCTCAGTGTAACTGATATTTTTATTTAATAAGATATGAATTGATATCCAATTGATGTGAATATATCACACAGCAAGCACAGTTGTTATTTTTGTCTCTAGTTCAGAAAGCATAAAAAAAGTTGCTTTCAGTATATATAAGGCACAGATGATGAAGAATAAATGCAGGTTCAGTGATTAGATAGCTTCTCTCTGGTTTAATGAAACTGAACTGAGAGCAAAATAATTGAAAAAAGTCTGGACTAAGAGTCTGGGAATCTGTTATGACAAAGTCCAGTTCTTTTTCTTAGTGATGACTTTGGGGAGATCATATTATTCTTTTGGTCTGCTCTTTACTTTCATTCAGTTATCCATCCAAATAACAACTATGCATGGAATGGCTACTGAGTGCCAAGGACTGTTTTGCAGAGCTGGTATAGAACAAAACGCAAGATGATCCCTTGCACAGAGCGGGTGTGAGCTGCTCAGGTCTACTTTTAAACCTAAACCGTATAAGCCTGCTCTTTCACTGCGTCTGCCTCCTTCGCCTCTGCTACCCTTGGGACAGCAAGACCAGACTCTCCTCTTCCTTCTCCTCAGCCTACTCAGTGTGAAGACAACAAGGTGAAGACCTTTATAATGATCCAATAGTAAATGTACTTATTCTTCCTTATAATTTTCTGAACAACACTTTCTTTTCTCTAGCTTCCTTTATTGTGAGAATAAAGTGTATAATGCATATAACATACAAAATATGTGTTAGTCTACTATTTATGTCATCAGCAAGGCTTCTGGTAAACAGTAGGCTAACTAGTAGTTATCTTTTTTTGGACTCAAAAGGTGTAAGTGGATTTTTTTGTGGTGGATGGTGCTCCCTACACTTGTATTATTCAAGGATCAACTATATTTCTTTATTTTTTAATTTGATTTTTAATGAAAATTGTAACTACATATATTTATGAAGTACAATGTGATGATTTGATATACAACGTGGAATGCTTCAATCAAACTGATTAACATAGCCATCACCTCACTTACTTATTTTTTGTGGTAAGAAATTTGAAATTTTCTCTTAGTTATTTTGAAATGTACCCTTGCATTGTGCACATTAGGTGAGATCCCACCAAATGCCCTCCCTCCTGCCACCAATCGCCCTCTCCCCTTTCTCTCCCCTTTCTTTGCTCTCCCCCCTCCTTGCTAGACTACATTTGTGTTTTTGTGTTTATATATTGTTTTCATAATAGTATTACCGTATATACTCGAGTATAAGCTGAGTTTTTTCAGCACAAAATTTGTGCCAAAAAACCTGAACTCAGCTTGTACTTGGGTCATACAGGTTATTTGATTCGGTGATTGTGATTTAGCTTGATTACCTGTTAAGCTACGGTTTTCTGTACTTTATTTAAAGTTTTAAAGTTGTTGTT
>CAUYPK010088444.1:0-49709 GCA_963574355.1 Loris lydekkerianus
TGGATAGTTGGGTGATTGGAAGATGGATGGATGGATAGTTGGGTGATTGGAAGATGGATGGATGGATAGTTGGGTGATTGGAAGATGGATGGATGGATAGTTGGGTGATTGGAAGATGGATGGATGAATGTATAACCATGTTGGTATGACTAGCCGGATAAATCATGGGCATTTGGATGAATAGATGCATGATTAAGACTGGCTCAATAACAGTGGTTGTCTGGTAGTGAATAGATGAATGGCTGTTTGGATGAGTGATGGGTTGAGTGGTTTTATGGAAATATGGATAGATAGTTAAGAGAGTGAATAGACCAATGAGTAACTGGTCATTTGGATGGGTAGATGAATGGAATGATGTCTGGGTGATGGGTGTTGATCACAATACTGGGCGGACATGTTGATGTGAGGAAAGTTTAATGGTTAGATAAATGGAAAGTTAAATGCAGATGCAGTGTGACGATCAGATGGATAGTGAAACGGAGGTTAAGGTTCCCTAATGTTGCTGAAAACACCTGGCTCGGCCTCATGATTGTCTGCCAGCTTAGGTTTCTTCTAAAATGAGAGGAATATTTTTACCGGGAGAGTTGACATCCGGCTGGAGCTAAGCAGAGCCACCCTGGGCATCGCCAATGTGCATGATGCTGAATGCCCCTTCCCCCCACTGATTAGCACCCCTGCCACAAGGCAGCCCACGTACAGTCATGATCTGTCCTTCTTTCCCTCTGTGCCACAGTCAAAACCTATCAGGGGAAATTCCATACAGGTCAAATAAACTGTAAATTATGTATTTTTTAAAAAAATGATTTTTTTCTTTTAATAGGCTTTCATTAGAATTTCAGCCATGTTTTGGGTAAACAGGCAGACCTTCCCCTTAAGTCTGAAATTAAACTGCCTCCATGGTCAACTCCTTTGTTGTTGTGATGACTAAATGACAAAAATTAGTTCTGACAGAAGCCAACAGTGCCTGGTCTCCAAGGAAGGCATTTTAGTTGGAATTCTGGATGACTCAGGGTTTCTGGGGGTCAGGAAGAGTGTCTTTCTCATCTCTGTAGACCCAGTGGCCGTCACAGAGCCTGGCACTTAATCCTGGATGGATGGCTGGATAGATGGATGGATGGAGAGACAGGTGGTAGATGGATGGTGGTGGATGGAGGGGTGAACATTAGATGGATGGATACTGGACGAATGGGTGATGGATGGAGAGGTAGCAGATGATGGATATGCCTGTGATGTGCCTGTAGTCCCAGCTACTAGGGAGGCTGAGGCAGGAAAATCACCTGAGCTCAGGAGTTACCACTGTACGCTAGCCCAGGTGACAGAGTGAGACTGTCTCAAAAAATTAATTTTAAAAATACAAGCACAGACAAAATTTAATTTGAAAACCAGATCGCAAATAAGAGCAAAAGTTAATCCCCGAATCTTTCTTATTAAGAAGTCTTAGAAATCACTAACAGACCAACAACCAAATTAAAAATAATCAAAGGCTATGAACATTTTACACTTAAAAAAATGCAACTGGTTCTTAAACTTATAAAGAGATGCTCAACCTCACTCACAATAAGAGAAATATAAATACCTTTTACACACCACCGTCCATGTTAGGTTGACAAAAATCTGAAAGTTTCATGACTCATAGTACTGGTGGAGCGGGGGGACCCTAGTGGAAGTTGGAATTGACACGGCCCCAATTTATAAGTCCCTGCCACTGCATTGGGGGTGCAGAGAGAGAATTCTCTCCCACCAAATTTTAAGTGCACTATTTGTGTGTGTGTGTGATTATGTTACGATCAAACTTTATTCATCGCAACAGGTGGTCCGCCTGATTTGACACACAGGCTAAGTTTGCCAAACCCTATAGTATGCAAACTGTAGTGTAGCAAAAATCCCTGGGTGACAATTATCATCTTTTAAAACTTTGCAGATGTTGCACCTGTCTTGATAGATTTAGAGTGCCAAGGGAAATTAGATAACAAGAAGAATTTTTTCCGCAAAATAACCCTCTGGGGGGGGAAAGAACTCAGGATGCATCTTTAATTTTTCCCCCTTTATCATTGGTATTCAAAATCATTCTCAAGAATATACCCAGGTACATATCATTTTTCCCAGTACACAGCAATGAAAAATCTTAAATTTTATTTCTCAGTGAATGACATTCTTTAAATCTTTTTCTATTTTATTATTTTATGCATAATTTTTATGACAGTGTTTCATACACTTTAGTCCTTTTTTTCAATCATTTCCTCCTCTTTTTCCCTTTTCATTGATTTTGGGCCTTCTTTTTTTATTTCAGATTAACATTGGGGTATAAATGATTAGATCACAGTGTTAAGTGAACAATCTTTTGACCCAGCAACTCCACTTCTGAGAATTTATGTACAGATATATTTATGTAGGTATGAAAATCCTGTACAGTTGTTGTCTACAACATTGTAATAGCAATGAATAAAAACAACCCAAACATCCTCAGGGGTACAGTGGTTAAAGGAATAATCTATCCACATGATGAACTATGATCAGCTATAAAAAAGGATAGGATTGTTCCCTATGTATTGATTTGGAAGGATCTTCAAAATATATTGCTAAATGAAAAAAGCCAATTGTACATGCCATCTTTTGTGAAAAAAATGAAAAAAAATGAAGTTTGAGGCCAACCTGAGTAAAAGCGAAACCTTGCCTCTACAAAAGATAGAAAAAAAAAAAATTAGCCAGGTGTGAAGGCACAGGGCTATAGTCCCAGCTAATCGAGAGGCTGAGGCAGGAGGACCATCTGAGTCCAGGAGTTTGAGGTTTCAATGAGCTGTGATGACACCACTGTACTCTACCAGGTCAAGAGAGCAAGACCATGTCAAGAAAAGAAAGAGAGAGAGAGAAAAGAACGAAGGGAGGAAGGAAGGAAGGAAGGAATGAATCAGGGGAGGATCCGCAGGAGAGTAATGTGGTGACCTGATTTCTATTTTCAAAATCACCCCCACTGCTGGAGGGGAAGGGTGGAGAGCTTCTGATCGTGGATTCCTATAAGAACTTAAAGGAGTTTTGTTTATATTGTAATTAACAGTTTATTGAACAAATCCCAAGCATACATCTTGATGTACTTTTACATATGATTACACTGAGATTCTACCACCCAGATCAAAAAAGAAGATGGAACCAAAAGACTGGTTCCTTGGTTCCTTCGTGCCCTGCCCAATCGATACCCACATTCCATGACTGTTCGGATTTCTGTCACCAAGAGTTTGGCCTGATCTACAACTTCATATGAAAGGATTTACAAGATGCAATCTTTGGCGCCTGACTTCTTTCACTGAAAATGTTTTTAAGATGCATCCATGTTGTTGCATGGACCTGCGCTTTATCCTGGATAAAGAGGAATTTGCTTTACAAACACGGGACCCTCTGCCCAAGATATTTTGACGCTGCAAGCTCAGCGCCCACGAAGCTGTGCTCACCAGTGACCACTAGAGGGCAGAGTGACACCGCCGCTAGCCCAAGCCACCCACCGCGGCCCCTGGAGGTCAGCCCAGGAAACAAGCAGGATTCTGAAAGCATCTCTCTCAGGCTACACCATGCTGCAGGGATTGCTCTGATGAAATGACAGCACCATGGACAATGTGCTCAGGCCCAGGAGGTAATGCTAAATGACCTGGTGCAGTGAGCGCAGTGGTGGCCTCAGCAGACATCGTGTCTCTGTAGGAGGCACCGTGGACATGGTGACACCCCGAGCAATCCACCCATCACAGGCCTGGGAACGCGTGTTCCTGCAGTCTGCCCCATGTTAAACATTGGCTTTCTAATTTTTAATAATATAATTGTAATAATAGTTTAAATTGGTTGGGAATAAGTTAGGGTTTATTTTTCAATCCAGAAGTTAATTCAAGAATGATGATAATATAGCTCCAGCCAAATACCGATTTAAAAATTCAACTCTTAGGTATTTGGCCAAAGATGAGTGAGTTATCTGGTGAACTCTGGCTGGAGATGGGGTGGGCGTCACTTTATTTTGCAGCCCCCACCCTGTTCCACAGGTGCCTCCTGAGCCCACAGAGGCCCACCTACCTCTCCCACAATCCATGGAACCCACTGGCTGTCTGCTGTGGCTGGACAAGAAAGTTCCCTCACGAGCCCAGCTTCTAACATCTTTTAAGTACCTGCTGTGTCAGGGATGAGCCCATTACCCACCATAGCTCCCCGTTTGGAGGGAAGGATAGCTGTGGGAACTACACCTCTCTGAACCTCAGTTTTCTTGGCTGTAAAATGGGGATGACAATAAATCAACTTCCCAGATTTGTTGACATCAGACTTTTTTACTGCCCTTCATGGTAAGAAATGCATATTTACATCAAGACCCAGCATAGCATATATTAATATGTAAGTGTATATATGAGTGTCTGTATATCATATCATATATGGGTATATGGCTAAAATTGTTTCACAAACCAATGCCTACCCACATTACTATGATACATCCTGCCATTTTCCATCCTGTTATGTTTTGGTGTTGCTCTTTTTTTTTTTTTTTTTTTTTTTTGGAGATAGAGTCTCAAGCTGTCACCCTGGTTAGAGTACTATGACATCACAGCTCACAGCAACCTCAAACTCTCGGGCTCAAGCGATTCTCTTGCCTCAACCTCCCAAGTAGCTGGGACCACAGACGCCGCCACAGCGCCCAGTTATTTTGTTGTTGTTGTTGTTGTTGTTGCAGTTGTCATTGCTGTTTAGCAGGCCAAGGCCAGGTTTGAACCCGCCAGCCTCGAAGTATGTGGCCAGGGCCAGGTTTGAACCCACCAGCCTCGAAGTATGTGGCCAGTGCCCTGCCCACTGAGCTAAGGACGCCACCAGGTTTTGCTCTTTTATATTATTTTATTTTTTTACTTTTATTTTTTGAGACAATTTCACTTTGTCACCCTGGGTAGAGGGCTGTGGCATCATAGCTCACAACAACCTCAAACTCTTGGGCTCATGCCTCCTGCCTCAGCCTCCCAAGTAGCTGGGACTACAGGCACCCATCACAACACCTAGCTGGTTTTTCTATTTTTAGTAGAGACAGGGTATTGCTCTTGGTCAGGCTGCTTTCAAACTCCTGAGCTCAAGAAATCTACCTGCCATGGTCTCCCAGAGTACTAGGATTACTGGTTTGAGCCACTGCACAGGCCTGGCCTATATTATTTTATTTTGTAGAGACAGGCTCTCACTGTGTCTCCCAGGCTTGAGTACAGTAGCATGGTCATAACTCACTGGGTCACTGCAGCTTCCAACCCCAGGGTTCAAGCAATCCTCCTGCCTCAGTCTCCCGAGTAGCTGGGACTACAGATGTGGGCCTCAACATCAGCTAGATTTATTTATTTTTTATTTTTTTATTTTTTGAGACAGAGCCTCAAGCTGTCACCCTGGGTAGAGTGCCGTGGCATCACAGCTCACAGCAACCTCCAACTCCTGGGCCCAAGAGATTCTCCTGCCTCTGCCTCCCAAGTATCTGGGATTACATGCACCTGCCTGCCATAACGCCCAGCTATTTTTTTTTTTTTTTTGGTTGCAGCCATCATTGTTGTTTGGCAGGCTCAGGCTGGATTCGAACCCACCAGCTCAGGTGTATGTGGCTGGTGCCTTAGCCGCTTGAGCCACAGGTGCCGAGCCTATTTATTTATTTTAAAGATGGGGTCTCGCTATGTTACACAGGCTGGTACCAAACTTCTGGCTTCAAGTACCCAGTCTCCCAAAGCACTGGGATTCCAGGCATAAGCCACCATGCCTGGCCCTGTTTTGTTGTTAGATGCAGATCACCATCTACCAAGCCAGTTCCACAACCCATAGTCTGGAAGACACAAATCAGTGTTTAGAATGAGGCTTGGCAAATAAGTTCATCTAAGTGTTTGTTTTTTATAGGCCCCTCTTTACAGAGGGCAAAACAGAGACTCAGAAGTGTGGCTTCAAAAAAAAAAAGAAGAAGTGTGGCTTGCCCCTGGTCTCACAGCTGGAAGGTGCAAAGGTTAGGCTCCCGCTCAGCACGCCCTGACTCAGGTTGCAAACTGGTGGCTCACAGGCCACTTCTGGCCCACAGAGAAGCTTTATTCTTTCCTAGGTGATTGTTTTGAACTTTGATCCAACTGTATAAAACTTGGGTGATTGAATGTGAAATCTAAACTTCAACTTCTCTAAAGTAAAAGTGGATCGCTGGGCCCACATGTGCTCATGGTCTGCTGGAGCCACACCGCGACCACCCCTCAGAGTGGATGCAGGTGCTCTCCAGGTGCCACAGTCCCCACCACACCCTATTGCCTCCCCCACACAGTGAAGTCAAACATCAGGTGCCACTTATCATCAATATGCCAGCTCTTATTCTCAGAATGGGGGAGTATTTTTTCTATCAAAAACAGTGCAGGGCCCAGTGGCTCACAGCACTCTGGGAGGCTGAGGCGGATGAATTGCTTGAGGTCAGGAGTTCGAGATCAGCCTGAACAGATTGAGACCACGTAGTGACAGGCATTGTGACAGGCACCTGTAGTCCCAGCTACTTGGGAGGCTAAGGCAAGAGGATCCTTGAGCCCAGGAGTTTGAGGTTACTATGAACTGTGAAACCACGGCACTCTACCAGGGGCAAGAGAGTGATACTCTGCCAAAAAAAAAAAAAAAAAAAAACCTAAACCAAGCCTGTGTGTTTCAAGGAAAAAAATAATAAATGCACAGATGTCTTCCAACATGTTCAATATACACAGAAAGCCCATCTATGTCACTGTTGTCCCCAGCCTGCTCTTCTAGTTCATCTTCCCTGTCTGGGTCCTAGGAGCAACCCCCATCTTAATTCACTGCCCCATGTCCACCTCTGTCTATTTTGTTCACAGCTGTGTCCCCAGCACCCAAAACTGTGCACAGCAAAAAATGGGAGGATAATTAATAATGAATTAATTACTCTGGCTTTCATACAAAAGGTTCTCTGACAATGACAAAGATACAGTAATGATCAAGAGCAGGCATTTTTCTGTCCGTTGACTGGGTTCAAGTCCAGCTTCTGCCATGCACAGGCTGTGTAACCTCCATGCCTCTGGGCCTGTTGTCCTCTTCTGCAAAATGCAAGTAATTAGAATGCAATACGCATAAATCTCGCCTGGAACACAGGCTCTGCTGTGTATGTAAATGAGCTTCCTCCTCCATCAGCTCCTCAAGGTGAACCAAGGTCACTACTCAATTGTCTTAACCACGTGGTGCCCAACTGGTTCAGTCCTGGGCTGTCTGCACAGCCAGAGAGGCTGCAGTTTTCTTTTCTTTTCTTTTTTTTTTTTTTTTTTGAGACAGAGTCTCACTTTTTTGCTGGTGTCATAGCGGCAGCCCTACCAGAGCTTTCTGAAAATTTAAGCTCAGCCCAGTTTCTTCAACCTTCCTTGTGATTCTGGACCTTTTTTTTTTTTTTTGAAACAGAGTCTTATTCTGTGCCCTTGGTAGAATGGTGTGGCGTCACAGCTCACAGCAACCTCAAACTCTTGGGTTCAAGGGATCCTTTGCCTCAGCCTCCTGAGTAGCTGGGACTACAGGTTCCTGCCCCAATGCCCAGCTAATTTTTTTTTTAGAGACAGGGTCTCACTGTTGCTCAAGCTGGTCTTAAACTCCTGAGCTCAAGCAATCCACCCGCCTTGGCCTCCCAGAGAGCTAGGATTACCTACAGGTGTAAGCCACAGAGCCCAGGTAGAGTGCAGTGCCGACATAGCTCACAGCCACCTCAAACTCCTGGGCTCAAGTGATCCTCTTGCCTCAGCCTTCCAAGTGCTGGGACTACAGGCACTACCACCATGCCCAGCTATTTTTCATGTGTGTCTGTGTGTGTTTGTATAGGTGTATATATGTGTGTGTATGTATATGTATATGTGTGCATATATATATTTTTTTTTTTTCTTTTTTTTGGTAGAAACAGGGTCTCTCTCTTGCTCAGGCTGATCTCAAACTCCATGCATGAGCCACTGCATGCATGATCTCAAACTCCATGCATGAGGCCACCCACCTCAGCCTCCCACAGTGCTAGGATTACAAGCGTGAGCCACCACGTCCAGCCCTGTAAACACTCTTACAGCATCAGTCATAGTTGCCTATGAGTCTGGGACAGGTGCTGCGTAGCGGGAATTAGGTGTGCACATTGTGGGAGGAGCCTGAGGCAGGGCATCTGGACCCACCATGCACCAGGTGAGAAGCTGTGAGCATGTCTGGCACCTGAGGTGGCAGAGGGGGTCCTGGAGGAGGAATGGTGAGGAACCATCACCTCTGCAGCCACGCAGCTAGGGATGGGCCTGAATGCAGAGGGGGCAGCAAGGATAAGCTGGAGCTGCTGGTGCTCCTGTGGCCCTCTGTCGCCGCATCTCACCACAGAGGCCTGTGACAGTAGAGGCTGCCATTTCCCTTCTGCCTTTGGAATCTCACACAGCTCCTCTTTTGGTCAACAATAACTTGGAACACTCAAGGAAGGGAATTCTGGGAATGTGGTTCCAGCCCAGCCAAATTGGCACAGTACAGAATTCACTTACTAATTAACCCCTTCTGTTTAAACTGTCTGCATGAATCTACAACTAACCTGCCCTACAGAGACCTTGGACTGTTCTGCAGTAGATATTGTCGCACGCTGTCAACACAGGCCTTCTGTTTAAACCATTTCCCACTTTACAAGTCTACACCAGGAGGAGCCCAAATCGCGCTTCCCCAGCTTGGCAGTTAGAATGTAGGCATGTGATGTAGGCTCAGCCGGTCACATAGCCCCACGTGGTACCCAGGCTTTGTCAGTCAGAGGTACCTATTTTGGACACAGGCTCAGCCAGTCCAGATACACCCACACGTGGAAGCAATGGAAGTGGACTCTGACGCATGGAATCCAACCTAGCAAAGAGGCAGAGGGACACGCCCGGCCTGAGCAGTGAGAGTTCCAGTGTCTGGGCTCAGTGGCAGTGATGGGGGAAGTCTCAACAAGAAAGTCCTGCAATATAATTTGGACATTGTCGATGGCTGTGTGGTCTCCCAGCCTTCCCAGAGATCTGTAAGCCACTCAGTAAATATCCTTGAACAAGTTCCTCACCTCCTCCGATTAGCTAGAGTGAACTCTGTTGTTTGTAACTAAAAATCTGACCCCCCTTCAGATTCATTCATTAACCCTTGAGTATCAGTTTCCCAGCCTGCATTAAAGGGGACAATACCCACCCCATGGGAGATTGAAAGTGGTCAGGGAAAGGGTACCTGGGAAGGTGTGCTGTTAACTTGCCACAGTGCCATAGTCATGGGGCCAGTTGTAACTGGGACAGTGTGGTCAGATGGCTCACTGCACTGGCTTGGGAATTAGGCAGCCTGTTGAGTCCTGACCTTTTATGTGAATTTGAGCAAGTTACTTCTTTCTGAGTCTCAGTTTACTCATCTGGAGAATGGGCCCATTACTAGTGCCTGTGCTGTGTGCAGAATTATCAGGAAGTATGGTGCCTCAGCACAGAGCTCATCATGTGGGACATGCCCAGGGAAGAATGTGGGTGACCTTTACTTTACTGGATTAAGGAAATCCATAGTAATATAGGTGGTGTCCTGATGTACCCCGATATGAAAGTGGTAGCTGAATGCTGAACTTTGTCAAGCACAACTCTAATTAATGCCACTGAACTGTATAGTCAGAAACGGTAAAAATGGCAAATTTTGTTGTGTATATTTCATAATTTCTTTTCTTTTTCTTTTTTTTTTTTTTTTGCAGTTTTTGGGCAGGGCTGGGTTTGAACCCACCACCTCCGGCACATGAGACCGGCACTTTACTCCTTTGAGCCACAGGAGCTGCCCAACAATTTCTTAAAATTAATATTGTAAAATACCTGCAAATCATTGAATTATATAAATCATTGAATTATGTGGTGTGCAAATTATACATCAATAAAGCTTTTAAAAAACGGAACCCACCCAGCCAACGCTGAGAGTTCCACCTCCTTTTTGTTGTTGTTGTTGAGACAAAGCCTCCCTTTGTCGCCCTGGGTGGAGTGCCATGGTGTCACAGCTCACAGCAACCTCAAACTCTTGGGCTAAAGCGACCCACCTCCTTTAGAGTCTCCGATCCCCAGCTTTCTCCCTCTCTGATCTCTTCAACAGCCACCTTCTTCCAGAATCCTCCATCCCGGCCTCACTGGCCTTCCTTCTTTTCTGGAAGACGCAGCATCCTCAGGGCTTTCCCCCACATTCTCTTCCTTCTCCCCAGATGCTCTTCCAACCAAGTCAGAGGCTCTCAATTCTGGCTGCCTACCAGGATCACCCCAGGAGCTCCAAAAAGTCCTGATGCCCGGGCCCCAGCTCACACACAGGCCTGTGGCATCTGCACAGTCAACTTTTTGTGTTTGTTTGTTTGTTTTTTTGGGGGGGGGTTGCAGTTTTTAGCCGGGGCTGGGTTTGAACCTGCCACCTCTGGCATATGGGGCCAGCGTCCCACCCCTTTGAGCCACAGGTGCCACCCTGTTGTTTTTTAATGGACTCAAATTCTTCTCCTGCTCAGCTAGCACTAACAGTCGCTACCCAAGACGTCCTGGCTCAGTTCCCAATAGATCCCTCCTCCTTCAGGCTGCTGCTCAAAGATCAGCCACTGGACAAGGCATCCCCCAAACACCATGGACCTCCCCTACCGCCCCTCTTTACCTTCAGGGCATCCCCAGGGAGTGCATTGCATGCTTACAGGTATTTGCTCAGGCTGTCCTCACTATTTAGGGTTTACTACTGTGTCCCAGTGCTTGGCTCATACAGAGGGCTCAGGAAAAAAAGCGTCTAAGGAAGAACGATGCTGCCCACATGCCCCTTGTTCTCCTCTGTCTCTGGCCAGCAGGTGGCGAGCGCATCGGGATGCATTCAAAGGTCGCCCACAGGCGGCCAGAGCCCGAGCCCCCGAGGCGCCCCCGCAGCCTCACCCAGACAGGTGCGCACGCGTAGGAGGTTGGGCTGATTGCCGCAGGCAGTGTTTGGGGACGATCTGGACGTCACCTTTGAAGTTAGAAAAGGGAGGGCCAGGCAGAAGAGTGTGTATCAAATACTAACTCACCGTTCTGCTCTTAAAATATTTCCATTTTGTTCCTTTATAGCACCGGTCAGCCCATGGCCAGAGACCCAAATGCATCCCATCCCCTGCCTTTAGTAAAGATCGTGAGCTGAGATACTGTTTGTTTTCAGATGATTGGAAAACCACCAGATGAATCATTTGGAGACCCAAGAACTGAAATTAAAATTGCAGTGACTGTAAAATGTTATTGGAACTCAACCTCGCGCCCGTGAAGTGTCCTCTGTGGCCGGGTTCGCTCCGCAACAGCAGGCGGAAGTCTTGAGAGACCGTGTGGCCGGCAAAGCCTCCAGTATTTGGCCCTTTATGGAGCTTGCAGACCTCTGCTTTCATTTTTATCCTCTTGCTTATGTTACATTTAAAAACGAAGTCTGTCTCCTGTTAATATAAAACTCACTATAGCTGGGCGCCTAGGCCCCTTACTCTCCCCCAGTAGCTGACATTGTGCCAGGCACATGCCAGGTCCTCTGTAAATACTCGACTTTTACCCCCAGTAGGACACACACTCAGTGTCCCAACCCAATGCGCGTTGGCTGATCATCTGGAGGAACTTCACTATACTTGTGTTTGGAAACTCCCTGGCGGGCCAGGTCAAGTCTTAGCAGATCTAAGGGGCAGATCTTTTCTAGGAACTACTGGATTTCAGAGAAAAGGGACACTGTGGCACCCTGAGAAACCAAACCTCAGCCTTCCAAAACTGCCCTCATGCCCAGGGCACCTTCCCCCCAGGACCAGGGCACCCAGGTAGTGCCAGGATCACTGATGCCCACGCACGTCCTGTTAACTTGGCCTGGACCTTGGATCTTGGCCTCAAAGACATCCTCCCACGCACTGTAGTTTTGAGTGGGAGGAGGGTGATCTCTAAGGGCTGGGGCCTCTTTGATCCCTGCTTCTGTGTTTCATTTTGTAACCTGACTGACGAAGCTATCCAGCTATCCCGACCAAATGGAAAGCTGCAAATTTGAGGACAACCAAGGCATTTTCCAAAACAGTTTAATTAAAAAAAGGTGAAAGATCTGAAAAAATTGGGGAGGGGGAGGGAAAAACCCAAAAGAGCATATTGTGTGAGTCCACTGGCTCAGTCACAAAGAAACACCATCATCAAAAAAGATATTTAAGTTTAATACAAATTTTATACAAAGAAAATGTGAAAAAATACTTCCATATGCTAAAAGCAATTAGGCTTCACAAATAAGGCCAGCTAGGCTATTTTTTTTTTTTTTTTAAACCACTGCAGTTCACAAATGTTCTCGCTCTCCTGTTTTCTTCTAAGACTCTCTTTATTTCTTCTCTAATATGGGTTAACTAGCTGGAAACTGTACAGTTCGCATCCTCTTATCAACAATGAAGAGAAAGTAAACGGGACTAAAATGTACAACAGAATGTACTGGAATGATATCGTACAATTAATTTTCTCATATACATACATCACCTTTTGCTTTGATCAATGCTTTTTGTTTTACACAACATACAAAATGGTACTACACGGAAGTAGTGTAACAGACAGCATGACTGGGGCTTGCTTTTCTCTCATACTGCCTTTGTTTCATGCTTACATAAAAATGTAAAATTCCATCATATAAATAATACATACATGCTTCACCCCAGACTCAAACGTCCTCTGCGTGCAGCTTGCCTTTGAGTTCCTGCTTCCGGGAAGCACAGCTTCTCTTGCCAAGTGTGTGAGAATGTGTTTAAAGGAATCACAAAGGAAAGATTTCTCTTTATTTCAAAGCTTATGACCCTAACACGTTCTACCTTCTTCTCTTCTACAACTGAGCTGAGCAGGGATTGTTTCTGTTTCTCTTCTGTAAACAAGGACGTTTGGGTGTGTTTTCCCCCCACTTTTAGGAGCAGTCATTACTTAAATGCCAAAAAATAACTGAGCTTCTCCCTGTGTCCTTGGGGTCTGGAGAGCTTGTGTTTTAGAGTAACACAGTTATCTGAAAGGAGCCAATGGCTTGATGGGATGTGCCCACACCGCACAGGAGTCTGTGCAGAAACTCCTGCTCCCAACCGAGTTGCATATAAACATACAAGTGGAAACGGCTCGCTTTCCCCTGGGTATCCGAGGAGGAGGACATGTGTGAGACGGCAATCCCCAGGCTCAGTCTCCATCTGCTGTGTGACAGACAGGCTAACTGACCAGCCCTTCTCTCCAACATCAAAACATTCTTTTTGTTGTTGGTTGTTTTGTTTTTTTTTTTTTAAGTTCCTTTTCTTTTTTTTTTTATAAGTTAAAGTCAATACAAATATAAAAGGGGGAAGGTACTCTAGGTTCAGTGACATCCACAAATTGTACATTATTTACATCGAACGCATAAAGCACAGGGCTCATGTGTATTGAACAGTCCTCAGTTGAAGCTAACGCTGGACGTCCTGTAGTGTAGGCTGCCCTTTGTGCCGGGTGCACAGGCCAAGTCTGAATGTTCACAATTTTCAAGTCTGAAGGTGGCTTGTTCTCCTGGTGTCTGGGTTTTCTCCCCAGGGGCCAGGCAGTTGGTGTCACAATTTCCCCCTAGTTCCAGAAGGTGTCCAGCCGGGACTCTTTCGGGAGGAGATTCTTGGTACTACTGGTGTTATGCTCAGAACGTGCCGAGCCTCGTTTCTCATCACTACCGCTCCAACTGGATTTACTACTCCGGGAATGGTCTGGGGAGGAAAACCGACATGTTTAGAGCAAGCCGGCCAACCTGCGCCGAAGCAAGACCACCCCGCAACCTGATCTGGGAAGCCGCCTTCCCCTCCCAGAGCTCCATACAACACTCACAGTTAAAATACTGCCCACCGCTGACTTCCCAAAGTTTGTGGGTCTTCGGAGTGTAAAGATAGAACTTATGTTTTAGGATTCAACAACAGCTGGTTGGAAAAGCAGTAGGGTGTCACGTGCACAGAGAATAAAGATTAGTGAGAAAGGTACTATACTGCCCAGGCAGGCATTTCTGTGCCCTGTCTGGAACCGTGTACCCTTATTAAGTGACTAATGACACCAAACACCCCATGCACTCTGCATCCAAACTTGTCCACTGGAGAAAGGCATCACAATTTGACATGCAATCTATTTACATTAACGGGATTTCTTCTCCCAGTTTACAAGCAACTTGAAAAACAGACTTATAACCACCCAAGGGAGAAGATCATAAAAGAGATGAATGATTAAGTTTAGCTGGGAACAAAGACCCATGGGCTCCCAGTAAGGACACGCTTAAGGGTCACTGAAGGATGCAGAGCCAGAATAAGACCGAGGATGGCTTCAAGGACATGGGTACAAGAGGAGTTGCGTAGTGACTGCGTAAGAAATGAGAAACGTGAAGGAGGGGCCAAATGAGTTTCCCTTAAGAGCCCTTTGCCTACCAAACAGTCCAGGTCTGCAGGCTGAGCTGGACAACTGACTATGAGAAGCCTTCCAGCCAACCACCAAGATCCCATCATGTCTTAGATCATTTACTGGGTTCAGACAGATTGGGGCAGCATTTCTTTTTTTTTAATAATTTCTCAAGGTGGTGTAATATTATTTGGTTGGAAGAAGCTTAGAGATAGAAGTGGAGTGAGCAAGGATGGGAGTGGCGGGGGTGGCAAATTATTATTGTTTGGTTAAAAAAAAAAAGGCACATGTGTATTTCATCATGAAGATAAGTAACGAAGGAAATGATAAAGATCTCCAGAGTAATGTATTCGCTCTGGAGAGAATTCTTCACAGGCCCCCGCATCAATGCTCAAGTGGGGGCAGTCTTGTAGTAGGCAGAGCTGGGGGGCCAGGGCTGAGCCTCCTGAACATCCTGAATCCGCCTCTTCTGATGCCTTCTTCCCTATCTTCCATGAGCAATGATGCAGTTGGCCATCACCATACACGAGAAAATCCTACAATGATGTCGT
Organism: Loris lydekkerianus; assembly: GCA_963574355.1. Lineage (NCBI taxonomy): Eukaryota > Metazoa > Chordata > Mammalia > Primates > Lorisidae > Loris > Loris lydekkerianus. The sequence continues at coordinate 14,915 of CAUYPK010088444.1, forward strand.
CAAACCACATCAAATCCTTCCGGCCCTGGTGAAGGCAGAGGCCAGCTGCCTGAACCAGAAGAAAAGGCAGCCTGGTAGGACTTGCTACGATCCAGGCTAGCCACCTGGGGGTCTGCAGGCCCAACTCCTCGCACAGACAGGACACACGGTGGTACTGTTGATGGGACCAATCACAGCAGGAGGGAACTGGGGGACGAACTGGTGCTATCTAAGGCCTTTATGAAAAGAGCAGGGATGATCCCCCTTAAGAGGCCAACCCATATGCTTTCCCCTCATTTCCTAATATGGTGTGTGATGGACGCCAGAGGCACAGCTAAGAAGGAAGGCTGCAAAGCAGAGTTAAGACCCATCACTCAAAGGAACAGCGGAAGACACAGCCACAAAGAAACACACACACACACAACACACACAGAACGAGCCTTCTGCATGCCAGGAAGAACTCCCTGGCAGCTTCCGTGAGACAGGGTCATACTTACACTTCTGGGCTGGGTAGTTGGGGTGCGGCTGGTGGTCTGTGGTGCTTGGGGCATAGGCAGGTTGCTTGTCACACCTTTTGCTAACTGAAGAGATAGCACAGGCAGCCTCAGAGTCTGTCAGAGAGCTTGAATTCCGCACAAACCCAAGGGCTCACTACTTTTGTTCATCATCAACAGGCCACTGTTATTAGAACCGGCTGGCCTTTCATTCAGGTCACCATCCTTCAACCTAATGCAATCGCAGGTGACTACGACTCTTTATAAAGGCATAGCAAACCGTGGACACAGCACAGCATTACAGGTAGGAAATATGGTATACAATGACATAAAAGCACCTCAGCACAGTGCAGGCCACGAATTCTCAGGATATTGCAAGCAAATTCCTCACAACTACTAGCCAATAAGCCTAATTCAACCAGACAAACAGAGGCAGGTCCTGGAAGTACACTAGGGTTAAAAAACCAACCAAGGAATCCAGACACTTTAGGGCAAAAATAATTCATCTACTGCCAAGGGTGGGGACAGGACAGGGAGGAGAGGATGGAGGAGGTGTGTGTAGTGAGGAGGACTGGGGAAGGGGCTACAGACAGGGTGGCAAAGAGGCTACGTCTTCAGGGACAAGGGCAGAACACCAGCAAATCACATCTGGAAATCGAGCACCAATAAAAACATAGTGCCGTGAAAGGGTTCTCTATAAAATAACTGAGGGGGTGAGAAGTTTGGTGGGGGAAAATTAGATAAAGGAAAAGAGAGACTCCAAGAAAAAGGAAGCCCGGCCAAGAATGGAAATGTAATCAGAGTACACCATGTGACTCTGCCGAGAGTGCTGTGGACATAATAATGCAAATAAGGGTTATTGCATTTCAAGTGTTTAATCTTAGCCTACAGACAAGAGCGAGGGCTTCACTGCAGTTACAGGACAGAACGCACAATTTGAACAATGGGAAAGTTCCACAGAGCAGGTGGAAAGCCTGGATGTGACACGGGGAGCAGGGGTCGAGGAGGAGACAGGCCGCCAGGAGAGGGTCAAAAGATTCCTTCTGCAGCTGACAGAATAAGAACTAAGGAGGTTAAGTGTTTCATGTGACTAAAGTAACCCGCAAAGCACATGAGATAATAATCTAAGCAGGTTGGGAAGAGGAAGAGAAGTCACGAGTGACCTCAACTCTCATTTTTGAAAGCTGGAAACCAACAAATAATGTCTAAAGTTAAGAAATAGAGGTTTTTTTAAGAAAAGCACATTATTTACAGACAAACATGGAGGTAAGGACTAGAAACAGCAACAGAAATGGGGACTTGGCATAGTCTTTCTCTGCACTATTTTATTCTCTGTTGCTATATATGCGTGTATTCATTTGATTAAAATGAAAAGACAAACCAGAGAGACGTATGCCCCCGTACTAAGGGGAGGACCTATCCCTACTACGTTCTCATGTCCAACTACTTCCCTAACTGACCATCTGGTACCAGATGCACATAAATGGCTCGGAAACCTCCATGATTTTAAAGCCCGCTTCCCTCCATGAGATGCCGTGAGCACTATCACAGCAAGCAAGTGCTGGCAGAGTAAAGTTAGACAATCAGAAAGGGACTCAAAATGAGTAAGTCTTTCTACTTTGACATGATCCATCAGCACAAGCTGCTTTAGTGAGAAAAAGGGGAAAGTGAAAACCCTTCAAACTGCACTCCACATAGGCCCCTCCAGGCGGGCCCTGCCCCTTTTAATGAGACAGAGTCTCAAGCTTTCACCCTGGGTAGAGTGCCGTGGCGTCACAGCTCATAGCAACCTCCAACTCTTGGGCTTAAGCAATTCTCTTGCCTTAGCCTCCCAAGTAGCTGGGACTACTGGCGTCTGCCACAATGCCTGGCTATTTTTTGGTTGCGGTTGTCATTGTTTGGTGAGCCCAGGCTGTATTCAAACCCGCCAGCTCTGGTGTATGTGGCTGGGGCCTTAGCAGCTTGAGATACAGGCGCCAAGCCAGGGCCCTCCCATTTACTACGCTCATGCTCCTGGGAATCCCTGCAGCACTGTCTGCAAAACACACCTTCCCACCAGTTTCTGACAATGAGCTCTGTGATTCTTGCACTTGGCTGTTGTAACTAAGCCCGCCTCTTTCTGAGTCCTGAATGTGGGACTAAATCCAGGTAGTCCTCAGTCTTCACCCAAAACCTGGAGAGAAGGCCCTTTCTGACACAAAAATCCCATGACTTGGTCCTTTTTTAAGAAAAGGTGTCTGTTACCAGGTGTGGTGGTGCACACACCTGCAGGCCCAGCTATTTAGGAGGCTAAGGCAAGAGGATCACATGAGCCCAGGAGTTGAAGGTCAGCCTGGGCAACATAGCAAGACCCTTCCTCTTAAAAAGAAAATGAAGAAAGAAAAGGTCTCAAAACAACATTTAGAATGAAACACGTCCATGGGGTCAGGAGTGACCATAGTGAAAGTTAGATGAAGAATCATATTGAGCTAAGGATGAAGGGATGTGAGAAAGGGAAATAGAGGCAGAAAGGAATGACATCATTTTTTTTAAAGAGGAAGGGTCTCTCTATGCTTCCCAGGTGGGAGTGTAGTGGCCATTTACAACAGTGATTGTAGCTCCCTGCAGCCTCAAACTCCCAGGCTCAGGTGATCCTTCTGCCTCAGCCTCTGGAGTAGCTAGGACTATAGGAGATCACTATCCCCCCCCCAGCTCTGGAATGACAACTCAAAGAGCCATCTAAAATAGAGGGCTGGGCACAGTGGTTCATACCTGTAATCCCAGCACTCTGGGAAGCCAAGGAAGGTGGACGGCTTGAACTCAGGAGATCGAGACCAACCCGAGCAGGAGTAAGACCCCCATCTTTAAAAACAGCTGGGTTTCGGGGCGGCACCTGTGGCTCAGAGGAGTAGAACGCAGGCCCCATATGCCAGAGGTGGCGGGTTCAAACCCAGCCCCGGCCAAAAACTGCAAAAAAAAACCCTTATAATTTCCCAACAATAAAAATAAATAAATAAATAAAATAAAAGGACTTTAAATAAATAAATAAATGATTAAAAATAATAATAATAATAATAATTAATAAATAAATAAAAATAGCTGGGTTTTATGGTGGCTGCCTGTAGTCCCAGCTACTGGGGAGGCTGAGGCAAGAGGATTGCTTGAGCCCAGGAGCTTGAGGTTGCTGTGAATATGACACCATGGCACTCTACCAAGGACGACAAAGAGAAACTATCTCAAATAATAATAATAAAATAAAATAAATATAATTTAAAAAATTCCTTTCCTCTGTCACACTAGCCACAGCTCAAGGGTCCAATGGCCATGCATAGCTAATGGCCGTAGTGGATAGTACAGGTTTGAAAAATGGCCATCATCAAAGAACAATTTATTAGAGATGCATGGTGTTGGAAAAGGCACTTAGACATATACAAGACATTTAAATACCTGAAATAGACATTTAAATACCTAAGGATGGCTAGGGTGTGGTGGGGCCCACGCCAGTTATCCTAGCATTTGGGGAATCTGAAGTGGGTGGATCACTTGAGGCCAGAGATTTAAGAACAGTCTGAGCAAGAGCAGTAACTTGTCTCTACAAAAAACAGAAAATTAGCCTGGCGTGCTGCACATACCTGTAGTCCCCACTGCTTGGGAGGCTGAGGCAGAAGGATTCCTAGAGCTCAACAGTCTGAGACCAGCCTAAGCAAAAGCGATGCCCTATCTCTACAAAAAGTGGAAAAAGTAGCTAAGCTTTTTCTGGTAGACACCAGTAGTCCCTGGTAGACACCAGTAGTCCCAACTACTTGGGAGGTTGAAAACTTGAGCCCAGAAGTTTGAGGTTGCTGTGAGATATGATGACGCCACTGCACTCTAGCCCAGGTGACAGAGGAAAACCTTCTCTCGAGGAAAGTTTTCAATTTTAAAAAAATTTTTAAATAAAAAGTTTGCCAACCCCTGGTCCAGGTATACCTCATTCACCTCAGAAATACAATACGGTGTGTGTGTCCCAGCTTCCTTCACTAACCCTGGGGTCCAGTAAATTGTCCTGACTGCCATGCCCATGGAACCATGTTGTGGCTATAAACCTCAGCAGGACCCCTTTGTCTGGAATGAAGGCCTTTGTCAGATCACCTTCACAAGTCTGGCCCACCCACAGTCCTCCTGCATACTTCAGATTTTAATCTTATTTGCTTAACGTAAGTAAACAAAGCAACTTTCGTTATTACCACCCTAAAAGAAAATCTGTAAAAACTTGCCATAGCCACTAACTCGACAAACGAGCATGACTGACAACCAAATTGTACTGTTACATTTTAGGGTGGCAGCATGCTGCTAGCAAAAGTCCGTTCTGTCTTTATTAGAAAGAGAATGAGAAAATAGGAGAGATGCTCATAAAGACATCTTAGCACTAAGCCCAGCCTGTTCTCAGAGATTTAATCCAAGGGCTGAAGGGGAAATAAGGGAGGAGGTGCTTTTCAATAGGAAGTATTTAATATAAGGATTTATAATGCCAGGCTCCTAGTCCATCAGGAAACCTTGCTCAGCCACTAGCAGTGGACCGCATTCCTCCATGAATGGTGAATGGCGCTTTTGCTTTCCGGCCTCAGAGAATCAGGTGGCAGAGAGACCTTAAAGCAGGGTCAGGCAAGAACCTGGAATGAAGCAAAATTTGTCCTTCCCTTCCTGAACCCTTCTAGAATGACCCAAAACTGGTTTGGAAGAATGCAAGAAAAAGATCCCTGGGAAGACAGCTCAAACTCCACACAAGAAACACGCTAGAAGTCTCAGAAAATCCCCCCAATCAGCCTGCCAAGTTAGTCCCCAAAAGAAAAGGTTTTATAGAAGATCACCCACACATATCTTCTTCATTTCTCAAAGGCTCAAGTCTTCACATCCACCAGATGCAAGCATTGGCCACTCAGAATAGTTTTACCCGACTTCATTTACCGTGCTCATTTCCCTGACAGTGAAGGGACTGCCTGGTCTGAATACACACCTTGTCCCCCCCAGCCCAGGTCAGCAATAGAACCCTCGGTCCAACTGAAGTTGCACAGGGATCCACAATATATACAACAAATATAGGCAAATACTGCACAGTTTGGAAATGTGCATGAGAGACACCTTACCCGGCTACCCCCTTACCTTCACTGACCCACCCGAGGTACCCCAAGGATCCGTAAGGTTGAAAACCACTGCTATAAATCCCTCAAATTCTCCCTGACAAATAACTAACTCCCCATCTGCCCATGGGAAACGGGAAGGCACCATCTGCCCACTAGGGGGCAACATACCAGAGCCTTGGTTGGAGCCTGAGACAGCGGAAGAGGGTGTCTCTCTGGAGCCAGAAAGATCGAGGGTCTAGAAATACAAAAAAGAAAAAGAGGCGCTCAGGGCACTGCTCACCACTGCTTCCAAAGCATTGCAGTGCTCTCTGCCTGGCATGGCCCGGAGGGCCTGGGGCGTGCAGGTCCACCAGTGAGGCCACACCCATCGCACTGTCTCTCAGACTGAACAGGCTAGAACTGGGAGGCCTGACATAAAACACTCAGTTTCCTAAACTCCCCTGGGAACCTACCCATCCCTCCAGATTTCTGCCATTACCAGAAAGAAGTCTATTAACTCAAAATGACATCAACTCACTTTTTTTATTTCATGTTCACCTCTAACTAGGCAATACTATTGGTGAAATCAAAGCTTTTTAATTGAGCGTCTAGTGATTTATCTCTTTCCTAACACACACTGAAATAAATACACAGTGACACAGTGACTAAAACTGTCAGAGACTATCGAGGGGCCCTCTAAAATAGTCTTTGCCTACAATCGATGCCACCCAAACCACACACCGGAAACAAAGGGGGTGCAGACTGTTACAGTCCAATACGACAGACTCTGGATACATGTGACTCTTAAACGTAAACTAATGAAAATTAAATAAAATGTAAAAATCAGGTCCTCAGTCACACCAGCCACACTTCAAGTGCTTAAAAGTTACATATGGCTACTGGCTACCAGATTGGACAAGGGAGGAACAGAACATTTCCACCCTAGCAGAAAGTTCTAGTGGGCAACGCAGTTCTAAACGTGGAAGTGTCTGAGGAGAGTACCAGGGAGCAGATGCCACATCCCCCACGTGGGAACTCAGCCTCCATGTTCCCACACGCCCACCGGAGATGCTGGTACACTGGTAGGAAAGAGTCCTAGTGAGACTGTGTCATCCTCCCAAACTCTTACGACATGGAACTTTCAGGGGTGGCAGTCATGGGGGATCTTTAGTCTCGCTTGGCACAAAGGTTTGGTGTGGGGGATTCTCACCGAGCCACTGTCCTTGCTTTTCTCAGCTGATGTCTCCTTCTCTTTGGAGGCGCTGGCCGATTCTGAAGGCGCTGACTGGGTGCTAGAGGAGCTCCCCTGGGAAGACTTGTTCTGTGTTTCCGTGTTCACTTCAGTATCCGTTTCCTGCTGAGGGGCGGTAGCTGGGAACAAAGGGGAGAAAAGCCATGGGTAGGCCAAGCGTGGTGGTTTCAGGACCTGCGTGGAGCTCCCTGCCCACCTGCACCCCGAGGTGCCCACGGCTCAGTAGCAAGCCTGACCCAGCCAAGATCTGCACGAGGCAGCGGTGGCTCAGCCCCATCCAGGGCACAAGTGCAGGCCCAAAGCCGCCAGATCCTCAGAGTTTTCCAGAAGCTGGAATTCCAAATTTCACATGAAAATGGTGATTTTATTTAATAGATAACAATTCAAATTTTAGTAAACCATTCTGAAGACAAGAGTTCTGTTCTCAAAACAAATGAAGTCCACCAACAAGAGCCAACCTGGAATGGCCAGTTTAAAATCACACTCTACTTCACCATTTCTGGATGTCTACCTACTTTAGCCCCAAGGACTTGCTCCCTCTGAGGCAGGGCAGGGAAACCCCTGTGCAAAGCAATGTGCAGTCAGAGCTACAGCAGGGAGACGGTAGAAACGTGGACAAACAGGAAAAAAGGATGTGTAGGAAGAACTTAAGAATAACATAATTACGCCACCAAGAAAGGACATTTTGGACATTTTGCCATAACAACAAAACGCTCATCACACACGTTCCAGAACTCAGGGAAAACACAAGCTGAATTTAATTTCACCACAGTTAACACACTTCAACTCTCTATAAAGAAGACATCTCCCTAAAGAGAGGTAAAGAACACAGCAAATACACACCTTTAAATATCACCTTTTATATATATGTGTGTGTGTGTGTGTATCACCTTAAAAAATAAAAACATAACAAAAGACCTGTCTAGAGCAAGAGTGTGCAAAAACAAGCACCTGTTTTTTGTAAATAAAGTTTTATTGGCACACAACCACATCCACCGACATTATCAATGGCTGCTTTTTTTGTTGTTTTTTTTCCGAGACAGAGCCTCACTTTGTCACCCTCTGTAAAGTGCCTTGGCGTCACTACTCACAGCAACCTCAAACTCTTGGGCTTAGGCAATTCTCTTGCCTCAGCCCCCCGGGTAGCTGGGACTATAGGCATCCGCCACAATACCCGGCTTTTTGTTGTTGTTGTTGCAGTTGTCATTGCTGTTTTAGCTGGCCAGGGTCGGGTTCCAACCCACCACCCTCAGTATATGGGGCCGGTGCCCTACCCACTGAGCCACAGGCACCGCCCTATCTATGGCTGCTTTTGCACTACAAGGGCGAGGCTGAGTAGCTGTGACAGACCACATGGTCCACAAAGCCAAAAAATGTCTGTCAAACCCTGGTCTAAAGCTTCTCAAACTTGAGTCATTCATACATCACCTTCAAAGATTTTTCCAACCCACAAACATACCACCTATGTTAACACCTTAAAATCCTTTAAAATGGAGACTTAATTCTAAGCATACAAAGAGTATCATTTGTCACAAATAAAAGCTAACTATAAAAATTAACTTTTAAAATATTATTGATAAATTCCAAATAGATAGTGTCTTCCAGATAGTGCATCCTGCCTGGAGCCTACCGACTCTATTATAATGGGAGATAACAAATATTCTAAGAGGGTGGGTGACACTTTTTCCTTAACATAAACATTAGTAACATTATTTAAAGCCATGAGTCTATTATTGCCAACAAAGCAGTTTCTCAACTTCAGTACTACTGACATTTCAGGCCAGATCATTTTGGTTTTCTTTTCCTTTTTGGTGTAGGGGAGATTATCCTGCTTGTGTTGTAGGGTGTTTAAGAGCACCGCTGGCCTAAGAGGAGATCAAAAATTATGCAAAGATCAGAGGCTCAAAACACTTGGGCCTTGTTTCACAGCTGCTGTGTCTTGCCTCACACTGCTTGCTTGCACATAAGAGACACTGTGGTGTTTAAGTGGCCAGAGGCCAGGAGGCGACACTTGCTGCGTTAGCCTCTGAGATCCTCAGGACAGTGGAGGACAGCCCTCGGGTGTTACCTGACTGGGTGCAGGACTTCATGTGCTCCGGCCAGTGGGCCTGCTGGCAGGGGTAATCACAGTAGCTGGTATTCCAGCAGCAGTAGAAGATGGCCTCCTTCTTACAGTTGGCGCACCACTGCTTCTTCTTGGTCTCGTCCACCGCCTGCTGCTTCTCCAGCTCCAGCTGCTTCTTGACCTCAGCGATGAGCCGGTCCCGCTCCTGCTCCAGGCTCTGCCGCATCTCAGCCATGGTCAGCTCTGCAGGGGAGGGACACTGCTGCATCATCTGAAACCAGCCCAGGCTCCAAGCCAATTCATGCCCCAGATTCAGACAAGCGTGTTAAGTCCTGGCTTAGAGAAGCCCTGGCTTAGTGACCCTGGGCAAGTACCCCAGCCGGTGACGTCATCTGTAAACAAGGCACCATCACGGGGACCAGGTGGCCGGCTGGTGATAATTTCCATGAGGCGCCCTGCATGCAGCTCCACAGTGATTCTAAACCCAAGGCGACATTCTGGGAATTCCCCAAACTCACTCTTGAAACAAAAGCCACCAAAACTTGCTTTCAATCTTATCATTGAAAAAATACATTTTAAGAAGTATATGGAATCATATAAGCATTTCTTTTCTATCACTCAAATACTTACACAGCATCTACCCCATGCAAGTAACTCGGATAATATTCCAGTGGGGTAAGAACTACTATTCTACCCCTTTTGCAGATGAGGAAACTGAGGCACAGAATTGGGCCTAGAACTCAGAAGCACTTTTTTGCAGACTCGTCTTGTGGCTTTGGATCAAATCTACGAGACAGGGCACTGTAACTATGATCATGTTTTTTCCCTTTAATCCCATGAAAGATCGGATGATTATGGTAACAGGACAACTAACAAAATGCCCAGTCTACTGAGATTTCTTCTAATTTTATTTCAGACAGTAGGTCCACTTGCAATTCATTTGAGAGTGACCTATAACTGAAATAAAAGAACTGATGGTCCTTCAATTCCTCCAAATATTCTTCCTGATATTCAAGAAACAGTATATAAAATGAATCTTTGAAAAGAACTTTGAAAACTACATGTGGTCAGACAGAATCTTTCAGTCAATCTAATAAACTTTAACTAGGAGCCTGTAAACCATGGACAACCTCTAGCCAGCTCACATGGAATTTTTCAAAGGTACAGCCAACGTTTAAAAGTTAAAGATCTTATAAAAATAAGATCCTCTGATTTGATTAGAAAAACAGGAAGAAGCAACAACACCCATGGCATAGAAGCAAGGTATAGAATAAAAGGCCCCTCTCTCAGAGGCTCACTCAGGGATGCCAGTCTGTAAGCTTCATGGAATCTAAACCCGGACCACAGTGGCCAGGTGGAAGCACCTGGGTCTGGCTCTCCACCCAAGTTCCACTTGCTTCAAAGTGTCCATCCTGACTGTTATAATAAGATGGGCTGAAGCAACTGCTTCTGCCTTTGGGGAGAAAGCTTTTTTCTTTTTTTTGGAGATAGGGTCTTACTCAGTTGCCCAGACTGGAGTGCAGTGGCATCATCACAGCTCACAGCAACCTCAAATGTCATCCTCCTGGCTCAGCCTCTCCAGTAGCTGGGACTACAGGTGCCCACCATGATGCCCGGGTTCTCATTTGTGCTCAGGCTCTCAAATTCCTTAGCTCAGGTAATCCTCCCACCTTGGCCTCCCAGAGTTCTAGGATTACAGGCATGAGCCACTATGCCCAGCCGAGAAAGCCTTTAATAGGAAGCATCGAGACCAGTGGTTCTCAACCTGTGGGTCGCGACCCACAGGAACTGTATGAAAAGGCCATGGCATTAGGGGGTTGAGAACCACTGATCTAGACACGTGCGCAAGTACCCAACTTTCTTTTTCTTTTCTTCTTTTTTTTTTTTTGAGACAAGTGTCTCAAGCTGTTGCCCTGCGTAGAGTGCCACAGCATCACAGCTCACAGCAACCTCCCACTCTTGGGCTTACGCGATTCTCCTGCCTCAGCCTCCCAAGTAGCTGGGATTACAGGCGCCACCACCACACCTGGCTATTTTTTGGTTGTGGTTGTCATTGTTATTTGGCAGGTCTGGGCTGGATTCGAACCCACCAGCTTCGGTGTACACGGCTGGTGCCCTAGCCACTTGAGTACAGGCGTCCAGCCAAAATACCCAACTTTCAATGATTAACAGGGAACACCTGCCGCCAGAGCATCCAGACTTGAACGTGGCTGTGTGACCTTGAACAACTTCCTTTACATGTCTGTGTCGCAGTTTCTTCACATGGCAACTGGAGATATAACACGTCCCTAGATCCTAAGAGTCTGTGTGAGAATTAGTTCATTTATGAAAAGGTATGTAAACCATTCCTGGTTAGAGTTCAATGAGCAGGTGCTACTGGGATGCTCGCTGTCAAATTCCCGTTGTTGGCAGTCTGCTGAGAGGAAAGGTCTCCACCCAGCACCTGCTGTATACCTGGTACCTCGAGGACTCTCCCACAGGTCATACAGCCACCAGCCTAGTTTTAGTCCCAGTCCCATCTGGGACGAACTCTAGAGGGCACGAAGTTCACACCAAAAACCCTCCCGATTCCAGACCAATTCATCAGGCCTTACCCAAGTTGTGTTTCATTTCAGAGAGCTCTTGCTGGTGCAGCCACTGAAGCTTTTCTATCTCAATCCTCAGCCTACGGATCTGGAACAAGGGAAAGAGTCTTCAATAAGCCGTTCGTGTGCCATTCCCGCTGGCTGGCTGTCACCATTACGAGCATCATGGGGTCAATCGAGGACACAGGGGCGTGACTCTGGGTTGACTTTCCCACCACCACAGGCCAGAGGTGGTACCAGTGGGTTAACTAATATCCACCTGAAAAACTGGCTCAGAAAATAAGTACAAGCAGGATATCTTTTCTAAGAAACATTAGCACAAGAAAAAACACTTAAAGCAGTGGTTGTCAACCTGTGGGTCACAACCCTTAAGAACTGTACTAAAGAGCTGCGGCATTAGGAAGGTTGAGAACCGCCGACTTTAAAGGGATGAAAAGGACCAGAATTTCATATTAAAAGTTTGACTAAGATTTTGGTCTAAAGAATGAAACAAAATCAAGATAGTTTCCTTTTCTCTCTTGTCTCACAACATTGAGACAGTGAGGTCCATAATTTTTCACCTAAAATCCCAAACCTGACATCTCTGAAAAATATAGGGTGTTTTTAGGGGGCCAAACTCATTTGCGAGGAGGGAAAAAACAAACCCAACCTGAACTGTTACGAGGCTAAACGGTGTTTAATTATCACAGCAATTCTCAAATTGGGGTGATTTTGCCCAATTATCTAGAATAAGACTTGGTTGCCACAGGTGGGAACTGTTACTGGCACTTGGTGAGCAGCAGAGGCCAAGGATGCGGCTACACATCCCTCAATGCACAGGACAGTCCCCACCACAGGGAATTAGGGGTGCAAACGTCAGTAGTGGTGAGACTGTGAAAACTTGATTTGTTAAATTCAAATGTGATTGTTCACTTATTTCACTACAGAAACGTTCTCTCTTAACTGTGGGAGATGGCTTAATACCTCTCTGAAATCAAGAACTTACAGCACACATCTGGACCCAAGATTTCAGATGAGACATTATGTACCCATATTTTTAACCACACACCTCTATACATATGAAATAAGGTCTCACTCTGTTACCCAGGCCAGAATACAGTGGTACGATCACAGCTCACTGCAGCCTCAAACTCCTGGGCTCAAGCAATCCTCCCACCTCAGACTCCTAAGTAATGGGACTACAGATGTGCCCCACCAAGCCTGGCTTATGTATGTATTTATTTATTTATTTATTTATTTTTCTAGGGACGGAATTTCACTTTATCACCCTCGGTAGAGTGCCATGGCATCACAACTCACAGCAACCTCCAACTCCTGGGCTTAGGTGATTCTCTTTCCTCAGCCTCCCAAGTAGCTGGGACTACAGGCACCCGCCACAACACCCGGCTATCGTTTTGTTGTTGCAGTTTGGCCGGGGCCGGGTTTGAACCCACCACCCTTGGTATGTGGGGCTGGCACCTTACCAACTGAGCAACAGGCGCCACCCTGGCTGATTTGTTTTGTGTACGGACAGGATTTTGCCCAGACTAGCCTTGAGTTCCTGGCCATAAGCAATCCCGTCACCTGTTCTCCTAAAGTGCTCACACGTGTTTTTCTTTTTGAGACAAAGGCTTGCTCTGTCACCCAGGCTAGAGTGCAGTGGCATAATCATAGCTCACAGCAACCTCAAAATCTTGGGCTCAAGCAATTCCCCTGCCTCAGCTTACTGAGTAGCTGAGACTATTACATCCAGCTAATTTTTCCTTTTTTTTATTTTTAAGAGACAGGGTCTCCCTCTTGCTCAGGCTGGTCATGAACTCCTGACCACAAGTGATCCTTCTGCCTCAGCCTCCCAAAGTGCTGGTGTGACCCACCATGCCCAGACTTCACACACCAATTCATTAAATGAACGAAAAAGAATGAAGCCTTTTCTAAAGCATTATCTTTTGCTTCTTTGATGTCCCTATCACACTCATGAAGAGAGTCGTATTTGCAAAATTATTCAAGGGGACACTGGCTTCACTTAGGGCGTCTCTCATATCCATGCTGTTCTCTGTTGAGGTGACAACCCGGTTGGCTTCCTTAAGATTTTCTCTTCTCTGAGGGGCAGCTTAACACTGCGCCGTTCTCAAACTTCAGTGGCTGTGCATGGGAGTTCCCGAGTTCTCCAACATCGCCTTCAATGACCTCACAAAACCCTGTCCCTTGCCATTTTACATGGTAACCATTTGCATCTGGCTCACACTGCACTTCCTATCCAAGCCTTGGTAGTGAATTACCCTAAGAGGGAATTTTAGGGAGGTACATTTTAAAAAGTACCGTATATACTCGAGTAATTTGTGCCGGAAAAACTCGGCTTATACTCGAGTATATAGGTAGTCACTTTTTAAGTGGATAGTTTAAAGTTTTAACCACTTTCTTCTTTAGGCAATCACAGAATTGTGGAGACTCCAGTACACAATTCTCAGACAATAGGATCACTTACATTAAAAATTCCAAACTTATGGAGAAGCGTAAGGAGCTAATTTTCCTTGAAACAAACAGAAGTGGTTTCCAGTTTCACCAATGTGTTAACTAGGGCTCTGGTTTGGGTTGTTTTATGAGAAGTGAATTCATCACCCAGAGCAGGACATGTCCCCACAGCCAAAGCTGTCGAGCTACATGAAGAAATACCCCATCAACAACCCCAATCAGTACAGTCAGCGTAGGAACAGGAGTCAGGACCCAAGAGAGATTTCTAAAGAAGTGTCTTCACGGTGCCACCTTTGCAGCAGCCCATCAAACACTCTTAGCAAATAAGGAGTTCACGTGTCATCTCTGACCTCGGCTATTGTGCTTCCAGTAGTGTTTTTAGAAAGATCGTTATATATTTCTGTCATCGTTCCTTTTATCGCGTCCATCATCTGAAAGACAAAAAAAGAAACAATTTAGGTGAATGCTGCCTGGAGGCTTTTCTAGGTGACATATATCCAAAATCAATCTATAGAAAGTAATGGTCCTCAACTCAGGGCTGTTCTGTCCCTCGTGAGACACTGGTTATTTCTGGCTGTCCTGACCAGGGCAGGAATTGGGGGAAGGGGTCCACTGGCCACTAGCTGGTGGAGGCAGGGCTGCTGCTGCTGGCCCCACAATGCACAAGACAGCCCCCAAAACAAAGGATGTCACCATGCCCAGGTTGAGAAACCTTGTTATAAACACGGGGAGGAAATCACCCACAAATTCCTTGTCTCACATACGTAGTATTGTGGGAGCAGTTTACAACATAAAGCTAGTTTGTTTTTGTTGAGACAGAGTTTCACTCTGTTGTCCTGTGTAGAGTGCCAGGGTATCTCGCTCACAGAAACCTCAAACTCCTGGGCTAGTAGACTGATCCCTCTGCCTCAGGCACCTGCAACAATACCTGGCTAGTTTTTCTACTTTCCGTACAGACGGGGTCTCCAACTCCTGAGCTCAAGTGATCCACCTGCCTTGCCCTCCCAGAGCGCTAAGATTATAGGGGTGAGCGGGGCACCCTTCACAGCGCTAGTGCCGATGGCTAAAACAGAGAAGCCAAATTTGGGCACCACTATAGGTGTGCGGGAGGGATCATTTTCTTTGTTACTGCTTTTTAATTGTTTCCTCTTTAAAAACAAAACAAAACAAAACACTTGTACTGAGATACGATGCATATGCCATACAATTGACGCATTTAAAACATACAGTTCAATGGCTTTTTGTATATCCAGAGTTGTACACTGATCACCAAATTTCTTAATCCCCCAAAAGAAAACTCCACACCCACCTAGAATCCCCCACCAGAGCCTGATTCCCTCCCCCAGCCCCGACAACCATTCATTGCTTTTAGTCTCTATGGGATTTGCTTAATCTGTACATTTGGTATAAATGGACACCTGCAGTGCACGGTCCTCTGTGAGGCCTTCCAAGTGGCTCTGCCTTGTGGCACACAAAAGAATGCCATTGCCTTTCTGTGGCCCATTGTGTGGGTATGGCTGCTTTGTCATTTGAACACCCTCACCCCACGCACTGCCTTCTCAGTTCATTTTCTATCTTTCTTTTCTTTAACTCTGACCCTGAAAGGCTTCGATAAGTTTGTGAAATCAGCACAGGTCCATGATGCAGGTACCCAAGGTGCCAACCCAACCCAGTGTGGCTGTAGAACAAATTTCTCTTCTACCTCCCACCTGCCTACTGACCCCATCCTCATCTCAAGAGAAAGAGGAGGGGACAGGAGACCAGACCTGGCCTGACTGCTGCTAAGTTTCACCTGTGCTTTCCAGATGCTTCACTTCACTGAGAAGGCAGGACAAAGGGCATCCTCAGCACCCATTTTTCTCTTGGTTTCCCCGTGTAAGAAACAAGGATAATAACAGTGCCCCTGGTAGGGCATGCACAAGGATTAAATAAGAAAACCACATGAAGACTATTGTTCAGTGCCTGCCATAGAGACACGTCTTCATAAAGAAATACCTACTCATCTTATTTTTGTAGAAAAATTAATTCATAAGGCCAGGTGTAGCAGCTCATTCCTATAATCCTAGCACTCTGGGAGGCCAAGACAGGTGGATTGCCTGAGCTCAGGAGTTGGAGGCCAGCCTGTGCAAGAGCCAGACCCCATCTCTAAAAATATACCATATATACTCGAGTATAAGCCGAGTTTTTTCGGCACAAAATTTGTGCCGAGTTCGGGTTTTTCAGCACAAATTTTGTGCCAAAAAAGCTCGGCTTATACTCGAGTATATACGGTAGATGGGCATTGTGGTGGGCACCTATAGTCCCACTACATGGGAAGCTGAGGAAAGAGAATCACTTGAGCCTAAGAGCTTGAGGTTGCTGTGAGCTAGGATGCCACAGCCCTCTACTGAACATAACAAAGTGACATTCTGTCTCAAAAAAAAAAAAAAGAAAGAAAACATAATTCATGTAAGCATGCTATTACTGTGGCTAACCCCCAAAACAGTAACCCCAAACTCACCCCAAAATGGGAATAAAAATGTATAAACTATCTGTTGAGATTTCTACTTCCAGCTTGCTTTGGGCGCCAACCCCAGGTCACTACCAACAAAAACACTCTTGTATCTTATGCAGCTTTGCAGCCCCTCATTCTCCACAGGCCTCCTTACTATACAGGCACCAGCCACGTCAATTAAAAAAAAACTGAAACTAAACTGCTTTTACAAGAAAACCTTGAAAAGTAGATGAAATTCAATACATTGCTAATGCAATGATTACATTCCATTTTAAAGATATCAAAAATTTGTGGACTTTTACTCTAACTTCCAAATATAGCAAAGAAAACAACATTAATAAAAAGTGCCCTTCTGCCAAAACATACAAATCTGGGTCTCCAACTCCAGGTCATCTAAGAGATAAGACAGTTCATCAGCTCCCCCAAAATGTCACCATGTTCATTTTGTTAAGTGCAAAGAAAACTTCTATCAAAAAGATCATCCCTCAATTTTCCTAGAAAAGTCTAAAGAAGCCAGGCATAGAGGCTCACACCTGTAGTCCCAGCTACTTGGGAGGTCAAGGCAGGAGGATCACTTAAGCCAGGACTAGCCTGGACATCATAGTGAGGCCTTGTTTCAGGAAAAAAAAAAAAAATTCTTAAACCAAAAGTAACAGTAATAAAAACTTTTATTGAGGACAGCGCCTGTGGCTCAAAGGAGTAGGGCACCAGCCTCATATGCCGGAGGTGGCGGGTTCAAACCCAGCCCCGGCCAAAAACTGCAAAAAAATAAAAATAAAAAAACTTCTATTGAAAAAAAAACACAGTAACAGAATCAAAATGGATACAGGTGCTGAGAAAAGAGGCTCAGTGTGAACCACCAGGCTTCAGTCTTCCCATTTATAAATAAACAGCTTGAACCAAATTAACAGAGGGTGATGTAAGAGATAATTTTAAGTAGAATAAAAAAGATCATTTAGGAAATGCCAGGCACCTTAAAAAAAAAAAAAAAAACTTTAATCAATCATTTTTCAAAAAGTTTACTTATTTTGTTTGGAGGGAGGGAGGGTCACAATTTGTTGCCCAGGCTATGGTGCAGTGGTGTCACCACAGGTTCAGACTTCAAGTAGCAAGGACTCCAAGGGCGCACCCCCATGCCCAGGTGGTTTCTATAGTATTTGTAGAGACAGGGCCTCACTGTATTGCTCAGGCTGGTCTAGAACTGCTGGCCTCAACCGATCCTCCCATCTCAGCCTCCCAAAGTGCTGGGTTTACAGGTATGAGCCACCACACCAAGCCCAGACACCTTAAATTAGTAATGAAAAGTTTGCCCCCTTTCAATTCTCTAATAATCCTGCCGATCACTTTAGTAAGAAAGTCTCAGTTTATTGCTAATACATTTTTAACACTTTCACAAAAACATGCCCCTTTTAACAAAAGAAAAATAAAAGACTTAGGCTTCAAACCTTGAAGAGAACAGTATCTGGGTGAGGCCAAAAAAAAAAAAAAACAATAATAATAAGATAATTTAAGTAAAATAAATTTAAGTTTAAAAAAAAATATTGGCCTGGGCACAGTGGCTGGCGTCTATAATCCTAGCACTCGAGCAGAGACAGGTGGATAGCCTGAGCTCAGGAGTTCGAGTCCAGCCTGATCAAGAGCAAGACTGCGTATTCTACTAAAAGTAGATAAACCAGGCAGACGTGGTGGTACACGCCTATAGTCCCAGGTCGGAAGACTAGAGCAGGAGGATCACCTGAACTCAGGAGTTCGAAACCAGCCTGAGCAAGACCAAGACCCCGTATCTATACTAAAAGCAGATAAACTAGGTGGACGAGGTGGTGCGCGGGTGCAGTCCCAGCCACTCGGGAGGCTGAGGCAGAAGGACTGCAGGAACCCAGGTTCTGTGAGCTAGACTGAGGCCATAGCACTGTAGCTGCAAGATTTTGTCTCAGAAGGGGAAAAAAAACAAAGAAAAAGAGGATGACTTCCATCTCGCTAGCAGCTCTCACAAAGCAAGCCTGGACAGGTCCATAAGGCAAGGAAGTGACATGGAAGTGAACCCTGCCCATAGCCACCAAAGTGACCTTGGAAGTAAATACTTCCCAGTCAAGCCTTCTTATGAGACTCCAAGCCTAACAGACACTTTGACTATATACAGCCTGTGAGACATCCAAGGCAGACGGCCAGATAAGCCATGTCCAGACTCCTGACCCACAGGAAAGTAACATAATAAATAAATGTCTGTGTTAAGTTGCTAAGCTGTGTGGTCATTTCTTCCACAGTCATAAATAACAATTATACCTAGACAGAAGGGATAAAAAGAAAAATGACCAGTGAAAAGTTAGTGGTTAAACATAAAAAACATACGTATTTCTCTCACCATCCAGAATTTAAAAAAGATTCTACACAATATAAAGTGACTCTTTGAACATGAAACTCTGAAAATTCTAAAAATAACTATTTATAACACTTTTCATGCATTCACTCCATAAACTCGAATGGTTTACTCATTGGTAATTAATCTGATAATTAGTAAAAAATTAAGTTCTTACCTACGTAAGAATTTACTAAATACCCTTCGCAGATTATTCCTCTTTATCCATCATAAGGTTACTGATCATAATAAGGTGAATGAAGAGAAAGCCCAACTATGTGTTCGGCACCTACTATATACCAGGTACTGGTAGGTCTAGGGCTTGGCAGTGATTAAAACATCGTCCCTGCCCTTGTGGAGCTGACCCTCTGCTGCTTGTCGCACTCCTGAGTGGTCTATTGATAGCATACACAGCACACCACTCCTGAGCAGCAGGAGATTGCTCACACACATGGAGGTGTTAATGCTGATTTCATTCACACCAATTCAATCACTAGCACAAAAGCACTTGGCAAATGAAGAGAGGAAAAGAGAAGCCAGGCACAGTGGCTCATGCCTGTAACACTAGCACTCTGGGAGGCCAAGGCAGGTAGATCACCTGAGTTCAGGAGCTAGAGACCAGCCTGACAAGAGTGAGACCCCGTCTCTACCAAAAACAGAAAAACGAGGCGGGCATTCTGCCGGGTGCTTGTAGTCCCAGCTACTTGGGAGGCTGAGGCAAGGGGATTGCTTAAGCCACGGCACTCTATCCAAGGCAACTGAGTAAGACTTGCCTCACCAAAAAAAAAAAAAAAGAGACAGAGAGAAAAGAAGAAAAAAGTGCCTGTGCGAAGATGCCTGTGACCTGACACACAGCAGACAACTCTGCCTACCGGGCCACCAGAACGGGGAAAAGGGTTCCCACTAGTCCCCCAGTCACTTGCTTCCTAGAAAAATCCATGCGTAGCCATCTCACCTTGACAGTTTCACATTTAAGTCTCTATCGGTTTCTTTTACTGCACTGGCTTCTAAATGCAAACCAAAGCCTCTGTTCACTGAAGGCTCAGTAATTTGTTCTAGCACTTAGGGAAAATCTGTCCTTGTTGAGTGACTTCAATTCTGAAGAATAATTCTGGATCATACATCCATGTACATTTTACATACCGACTTCAGAATCTAAGCCCTTCTGGAGTGAGAGTTGGTTCATTCTCCATTTCTCTGGCAAGATACAACTTTAGACCCAAGTAAAAGAATCTGGTGTTGGAGATACTCTACTTAAAAACAAAGGGTCCTCCCTTCTTATATGCTCCCTAAAACCTGCAAGGCTGTGACCCCAGTGAATCCCACCAGGAGGCCAATCCTCTGCCCCCTGCCAGGCACCTCCCTCTCCAAGGCAGCACTCCCATCCACTCACTTTGCTGGTGTACTTGGCGATGTCTGCGGCAACATCAGCGGAGGCGGTGGCGATGGGCAGGTCAGTGTTGACTGAAGCCGCAAGGGTGCTAGTGGACCCTGAGCTAGTGACCAGGGGTGATGACTGTGTGCTGGTCACCAAGGTGATGGTGGACGTGGAGGGGCTCTGTGTGATCTCCTTCTGCTGGACCGCTAAGGAAGCAAAGGACCCTAGTTATTCTACTGTCACAAGAAGGACCTGTCCCAACACAAAGCTGGGGTGAGAACAAAGTCCCTAATATATGGCCTGTGAGCTCTTCTTTTAAGCGAATTTAAAGACTCCCTCCTTGTCCAAACGCTAGCCAGGCTCCTCGGAGCCCTCTTCTCCATGAGGCCCTAACCATGGTCTATAAAAACCTGAACAAACACCAAGTTTCTAAGAGTTCCACGTTGCTTGCCAGATAATCCCAACCCCCTTAAAACGCAAGGCTGCCAAGAGTTTAGTTTTCTCCAGCCAATACCTGCAGGTAAGGACCACCAATTCCAGTCTCTGTTAAGTGTCCACTAGCAAACCCAGACAGGTGTCACAGAGATGAACCCCTCTTCTTGCTTCGGATCATGTTTAACTTCCTTAATGCTACTTAGCCCCCACTCCTTCATCCTTCTCCCTTTAAAATGACCAGTGGCCTCCATACAAATCAAAGTTGACTTCAAGTCAAGCTATATTCTTTCCCATATTATAATAGTGTATTACTGATTAAAATTAGTCCTTACTTTATGATACAATAGCATATAACTGATTAGAACCTGTCCTTACCACCTTAACTACTGACAATCTTAAGCAAAGAGCCTCTTTGTGGCAGTACCTGGGAAGGGTGACATGATTAGGAAATATCCAGACAAAAGACTGGCAGTGATAATCCCAACCTCAAATTCCCTAGGATTCAGCTCTGCCCTGCCAACTTTTTAACCAGCAGGATCAACTCTACTCCCATTCGGCCTCTCCAATTTTCAAAGTCTTCTCCCCACCCCAACATAGGAAGAGTTTGCAGGGAGCCAGGTCAAGGTCTGGCCACCCTTTGTCCCTTATCCTGCTACCCCTCAAGAGGCCCACTCAGGCAGGTACATTCCCCCCTAAGAGTTTCAGCTGAGGAATCCAACCTTTCAGGATCTAGACGCAGCTTTCTCCGTGGAGTAAGACCTACATCAGAGCTCTCAAAAGCCAGGCAAACTGCTAGTGAACCCATCAGCACCGTGTTCAGCCTTTTGTCAGGCCCACACGGAGCCTCCGGTGTGGTTGGTGGGAGTTTTGATTCTGCAACTTGATCAAGTGCTTTTTTGTTTGTTTGTTTGTTTGTGAGACATAGTCTCACTTTGTCACCCTCAGTAGAGTGCCATGGCATCATAGCTGACAGCAACCTCAAACTCTTGGGCTCAAACAATTCTCTTGCCTCAGCCTCCCAAGTAGCTGGGACTATAGGAACCCGCCACAACACCCAGCTATTTTTAGAAATGAGGTCTCACTCTGGCTCAGGCTGGTCTAGAAGCTGTGAGCTCAGGCAATCCACCAGCCTCGGCCTCCCAAGTGCTAGGATTACAGGCATGAGCCACCACACCCGACTCAAGTGGTTCTTCTTTTGAGACACTGTCTCATGTTGTCACCCTCAGTAGAGTGCCGTGGCATCACAGCTCACAGCAACTTCAAACTCTTGGGCTCATCCTCTTGCCTCATCCTCCCAAGCAGCTGAGGCTATAGGCACCTGTCACAATGCCCGGCTAGTTTTGGGTTTTTTTGTTTGTTTGTTTGTTTGTTTGTTTGTTTGTTTGTTTTTGGAGACAGAGTCTCAAGCTGTTACCCTGGGTAGAGTGCCATGGCATCACAGTTCACAGCAACCTCAAACTCTTGGGCTTAAGCAATTCTTTTGCCCCAGCCTCTCAAGTAGCTGGGACTACAGGTGCCCGTCACAACTTCCAGCTATTTTTTGGTTGTAGTTGTCATTGTTGTTTGGCAGGCCCGGGCTGAATTCGAACCTGCCAACTCTGGGTATATGTGGCTGGCGCCCTAGCCGCTAAGCTACAGGTGCCAAGCCATGCCTGGCTAGTTTTAGAGACAGGGTCTCACTCTTGCTCAGGCTGGTCTCCAACTCTTGAGCAATCTACCTGCCTTGGCCTCCCAGCATACTAGGATTACAGGCGCCAAATGGTTCTTGCTTTTTTTTTTTTTTGGAAACAGAGTCTCACTATGTCACCCTTGGTAGAGTGTGATGGCATCACAGCTCACAGCAACCTCTAACTATTAGGTTTAAGTGATTCTCTTGCCTCAGCCCCCAAAGCAACTGGGATTACAGGCACCTGACACAACGCCCAGCTATTTTGTTGTTGCTGCTGCTGTTGTAGTTGTCATTGTTGTTCAGCAGCCCCAGTGTATGTGGCTGGTGCCCTAACCACTGAGCTATGAGCGCCGAGCCCCAAGTGGTTCTTGTTGCAGGTTTATCTTTTGTGTATGGCAAACCTGTGCTTATTAAGGTGATAGGTCTTCGCGATCAACTTCTCGCACTGTACTTTTCCCAAAACAATTCCAAGAGGTTCCCTCACACACACAAGGAAACTCATACAGAGATACTCAACGCAGCGCTGCTCACAGTAGGCAAAAACTGAAAGCAACCTAAATGCCTACCAGCAGGGGAATGGTTTAAACAAAAATATGAAATATTATGCAGCAGTCCAAAAGAATAAGGCAGAGCTATATGTACTGACACAGACAGACCTCCAAAACATGCTGATGGCGGGGTGGGGGAGTAAGTAAGGTACCATTTTCACATTTAAAAAAAAAAAAAAAAAAGGAAAAAAAAGTAATATTTGGACAGCATGCTATATATATAAAATGCATACATAGACATACATATGTATACATGCACGGAAAGGGGTTTATAACAGGAAGGGAGGACAATGAAATGAAAAGTGAACGGGACAATAATTACGCAGATATTTCGTCCCCTTTCTAAAAAGAATATATGCATGCATTCATCATAAAAATTATTTTAAAATGTTAAAATAAAAAAAAGCAAATAGCAAAATAATTTTTTAAAATAATGCCAAATGAAACGCGTAAGGCCTTCAGGACATAACTGTGGGCCAGGAAACAAACGGGAGTTCAAAAATAAAGCAGCCATGACTTTTCTCCTGTCGATGTGGCAAAAAGGGGGCAGGTGCCACGGAGAACAGAAGGGAGGCTCGGTACCTTTCACGGCCTGTCTGGTCTGATATCGCGTCCCCTGGGAAGACTGAGGCTGCTGCTGCTGCTGGCGCTGGATCTTCTGCATGTGCCACTTTTGGGAGGACGTTTGAAACTTACTTGAGGAGTTCCACACGACCCGCTGCATGGCCGGGGCGGTCTCCTTCGGTAAAAGTGGCCTCTGCTTTTTCACTGGGCTTCCTGTGGCGGCAGAGGCAGAGGCCGGGGCCGAGGCTGGGGCCGGGGCCGGGGCCGGGGCCGGGGCCGAGGCTGGCGCCGTGACCGTGACGGTGGACGTCGCGCTGGTGGTAGCTGTGACACTAGCCGCGGGAGTTTGGGAGGAAGAGCGGGTGAGCACCGGGGTTTCAGGGGGAGACTGGCTGCCCGCTGTCGTGGATGGTGGAGCTTTACCTACAACTAAAGCCAATGCATGAAGGGGAAAAAAAAGAAAAAGAAAAAGAAAAAACAAAAACAAAAACAAAAACAAAAAAACAAAAAACAGAAACTAGATTGGATTCAGGTTAGCCTGGAGGATCTTCATACCAGCAAGTTTTGGGTAAATGCTACATCAGAATGCCAAGCGACCTCAGCGCGCCAACCACACCCCAATGGAGGAGCACATTTTCACCCATACCAAGCAGAGGCCTGGAAGTGATGACCTCTGCAGCACCTACAGTCTCCTAGAGGATCAGGCCTTTTTTACTGAGCACTTGCTCATGCTGGAGACACAAGTCAAGACCCCTGGGAGGAAACCAGGTACACAAGACCCACACCCTGCCCTGGAGTTGTCCACCAACTAGAGGAAGAAGGAGCGAGTGAGTCACTCAGAGAATCACAGTTAGTGCTTGTTTCACAAAGTCAGGATTTGACAAGCACCTTGAGAAAAACCCAACCGAAGTCCCTCCAGTTAAGAAGAAAAACCCTCTGGCCAGGGAACCTATAAAGCATATACCCCACAAAACCGGATGGCTTCCTAATGGCTGAAGCACTGAGGAACACTGATCCCCCAGAAGGAAAGTCTCACTTCTGATTCCCTCCAGGACAAGGCCTCATGGAGGTGCCAATAGCCTTGAAAATGAATTCTACCTCAAGGACAGAATCTTCCCCCCAACACAACGGTATTCATCTAGAACTCAAATAGCAATACTTCTGTTTATACTGTGTTTATTCCTGTCACCATCTTTTATGTATATGTACAGTAATTCTGGTTTTCCTATTGTGTGGAGGTCAAGTTAGTGTTAAAAAAATGAAGTGTGGGATGGCGCCTGTGGCTCAGTGAGTAGGGCGCTGGCCCCATATGCCGAGAGGGTGGTGGGTTCAAACCCAGCCCAGGCCAAACTGCAACAAAAAAATAGCCGGGCGTTGTGGCGAGCGCCTATAGTCCCAGCTGCTTGGGAGGCTGAGGCAAGAGAATCGCTTAAGCCCAAGAGTTAGAGGTTGCTGTGAGCCGTGTGACGTTGTGGCACTCTCCCTGAGGGCGGTACAGTGAGACTCTGTCTCTACCAAAAAAAAAAGTATGTGTTTAAAGAGACAGGATCTTGCTGTGTTGCCCAGGCTGGCCTCAAATTCCTGGGCTCAAATAATCTCCCCACCTCAGCCTTTTGAGTAGCTGGGACTATAGGTGGATGACACCAAGCCCAGTTTAAAATGAGTTTAATTATTTTTTTAAAGAGCTGGTTGCTTGAAATAAAAATATTAAGACAAAAATTATACAAGCAGGACTTAAGAATGGCAGAAACAATGACTGTGAATGAGTCAAGTTTGAAAAACACTGCCATATGGAGTGTGTCTTCTCGGAGGAGCTGGGCCAGTGGAGATGAAGGGCAGGATTTCAACAGGAAGAAGTGAGAATTTGGAGGGAATAGCATTAGCCAAGATGTGTCTAAGAATAGACAACATTTGGGGTAAGTGAGGGCAGGCAGGGAGAAGGACTGACTGCAAGGCAGGTTAGAGTCAGAAGCACCAAACAGGGGCCTGGAGGTGATGACCACGTGCATGTCTGTGTGCAAATGTGGGTGGGTTATTGAAACAAAGGCCCCAGCCACCAGTTAGGTGAGAGGATGCCCAGGTGCTACACACCAAACACGGCTGCAAGCCAGCACCCTGAATCTTAGACAATGCTCCTTGACATCACGCCCCTTTTTAATAAGGATTACGCCTGTCTTTGCAGATTTCTATCATCACCCAGAAAAGCCGTGAGCTTGATTATTCCAGACAAGATTTTCAGTAAGCTGTGGATTTTTTTGTTTTTGTTTTTGAGACAGAGTCTCACAATGTCGCCCTGGGTAGAGTGCCATGGCGTCATAGCTCACGACAACCTCTCACTCTTGGGTTTAAGCAATTCTCTTGCCTCGGTCTCCCAAGTAGCTGGCACTACAGGCGCCCGCCACAACACCCGGCTACTTCTTGGTTGTAGTTGTCATTGTTGTTTGGCAGGCCCAGGCTGCATTGGAACCCGCCAGTTCCAGTGTATGTGGCTGGTGCCCTAGGTGCTGAGCTACAGGCGCCGAGCCAAGCTGTGGATGTTTAAAAGCCAGGGAGAGTATGGGGAAAAGATAAGCTGACTATTCAGATTCAGGGGGGTTTCTCAGTGGTAATGGCATCTGGCTGGCCCTGCCGCACCTGTTCCCCTGGAGAGAATTCAGCCAAGCTGGTGGGCAAGACCCCAGGGTGGGTTGGCCTGGAGCTTCCCGAGTGAGAAACCCTGATCCTTCCAGGATAACCTGCCAGATATTGGACACATTCTCTGTCCCCTCCAGGTGCAGAGGAAGCACTACCTGGGCCCTTCTAAGAGCAGGGCAAAGGAGCAATGCCTTAGCAGAGTTTCTAACCTGCAAAAGTGCCTTCAATACCTTCCTTTTCTACCACATGACCAAAAAATATACTGTTAATGTTAATTAGCTAGCCTAGTTTCCCCGTGGGAAAAGGGCAACCACAAAAAGGTCATTTTCTCTCTCCTGATTCCCAATGGCGGTTTTGCAAAGGGGGCTAACTGCTCTGCAGGGGTCACAGCTAGATTGCAGGGGGGCGGGGGGACAGGGGGGTTGTCTCGCTTTGCTGCCCAAGCTGGTCTCAAGTGATAGTCCTGCCTCAACCGCCTGAGTAACTAGGATCTTAAGCATGTACCCACGGTAACCAGTTCGTTCTTCCAAATAAAAACAATACAGTGCACAATCTGAAAGGAGTCCAGGCTCAAAGACCTGGTTGGTGTTATCATTTAGATAAACCCCAAATAAAGAGGCCACAGGAAATTTCATTTATCCTAGAAATTCAGAATATATAATCCGTTATCTATAGCCGCCCCAAAGGGGGAAGTGAATTTCTCAAAGGGTGTAGTATCCCAGAAGCGGCCCCATCACATTAACCTACTTACTCTAGAATCTGTCGCTGGCCCCTGCTTTGCACATAAAGGCAGGACTTCTTTTATGAGAAGAATTAGCATCCCCTTTGGAAAAGGATGGAAATGACTGATGTGCCAGGGTAAATACCGTAAAGAGTCTCTAAGTGCGCTCCCTCTGCCTCTGTTCTGAGATTACTAGCTATAAAAGCTGTTTTACTGAGGATTCATTTTCTCCGTAAGCCGCATTCCTAGCTGAAGGGGAAGGTCACCACAGCACACTCAACATGCCCTTCACTTAATAAACTCTTAAGTGAAAGCACATCACTAAAAAAGATGCTCTACTGTGGAATCTGACATGAAGATAATTCTTCAAGACCCAAACCACCATCAAGGGGTTATCTAAAGATTGGTTGATTTTGCTCTAAGCCCTGGAATGCTGCTCTAACTGAACTGTGTTTTAGAATCAACTTCCACTTGATAGTCACCATCTACTGAGGGCCTCCCGGAGAAATTTCGGTCAGTGCAAGGAAGAGCCCTACTTATTTTAACCAACTGGAATGCTTTTTATCTGGGAAGAAGTGTAGGACCTGTTAAAGAACTGCATGCGTTTCCTATTTTGCCTTCTCTACTAGGACACTCAGAACCAAAATGAAAAGCCAGCTTTGCTAATTGAGGAGTGGAACTAGGCCGTGTTTCTGTATAAAACCTTTCCCCAGGCCACTCACTATTCTACCTTCATTTTCCTTTCACACTGATTTCTTTACTTTCATCTTGTTTCATGGTTACGTATCCTTGTCAATCTGTTGCCAATTCTTTCGGGAAGAGGAAGGGGCATAAAACTAATCAATCAGAAGGTCTGTTCCAGAGAGAAAGGAACAGTATAAACATGGCCATTCATGGGAGCACTGCCATCTGCACCCAAATATTCCCACAATCCTGGTAGAATAGATGCTACTCCCATTGTTCTCCCCAACAACAAAGACACTTCTCTCAAACCACCACATAATTATATTTTTCAGGGGCCATCCCTAAATCTAAGAGATGGCTCCGGGATGGTCTGAGGGTCTATCCTCCCTTCTCTGCTTAATCGTGTTGTATCTCTCTCTTCCTCTACTGCACCATTCAGAGACATCTCATTATCTTTGGCCAAACTGCAGCCATCTTCTCTCTCCCAAACAACTGAGATTCTGGAGTAGCCCAGGCTGACATAACCACAACAGAAAGATTCACAAAGCTCATCTCAGACTTGCTTTAAGCTGCCAAGCTGCAGAAGCCTCAAAGGACACGAATCACTTTTTGGGGGGGGAGACAGAGTCTCACTCTGTTGCCCTGGGTAGTACTGTGGTCTCATAGCTCACAGCAACCTCAAACTCTTGGACTCAAGTGATCCTCTTGCCTCAGCCTTCCAAGTAGCTGAGACTCCAGGCATCTACCACAACACCCACCTAGTTTTTCTAATTTTAGTAGAGACAGGGGTCTCATTCTTGCTCAGGTTGGTCTTGGAACTCCTGGCTCAAGCAATCTACCTGCCTCCGCCTCTCAAAGTGCTAGGATTACAGACGTGAGCCACTGAGCCCAACAACAGAATCACATCTTACTCAAGGGTTTGGTTGAGCAGTTAGCTCTTATCAGAAGATAAGGATAGTCAAAAATTACACCTGGCCATCCATCCCTTAAATCACTTGCAAAGCACATACGTTATAGCTACACCCTCTAATCTGTCCTTCATTGTCTTTCTCGAGTATGTTGGAACTCTCTCACAAGCTACTTGCCAAGCCAACTGAAAAATGTACTGAAAAGTCTGTGAATGGGAAGGACGCCCTTCAAATCATTCACACACTTGCTCCTTCTGGAGAGTTTGCCAAAAGCCTGGCTGCACTAGGCTTCAGGGCATCACTGATGGTTCAGAAAATAACAGTAGCAGCAGGAAGCCTCAGAGACTCAGGCAGTGGAGTGATTCTCAACAGAGGGGGACTCTACCCCACCCACCGGAAATACCCAACAATGCTAGATCGCCACATTTTTGATTGTCACAGCTGAGTAGGGGCTATTGCCACCTAGTGGGCAGAGGCCAGGGATGCTGGAAAACATCCTCCAAAGCACCAAAACATTATCTAGGGTGAACTGTCACGGGTGCAAGGTTGAGAAACCCTGGGCTGGGGTCAGTTAAATGCAAAAAGGATGAAATGCTAATACAGGCATCCACCATAAAACATCCCTTGTTTTCTAGTGACCCACAAGTCACTAGAATAGTATTTTTCCTATTCTAGTAAAAATACGCTTGGAAAATGCCTGGGCGGCATGAGGGAAGGAAATGGATCTTTGAACCGAATGCTTCTAACACCATTAGCTCCTTCTCACGTGGCTAAATGTTAACAAACGTCTCAGGGAAATAAACACAGTGGGAAAGAAGCTGCTTAAACTAAAATGGATTCAGCCACTAGAAGCAACTTCCATTTTCTGAGAAACGTGTCTTCTGCACTCAACCCCAACTGTGCTGGGGTGCTGAACAGGTGAAAGGCAGCTAGGCCACATGGACGTCCTGCTCCTGTTTGGTAACTAACTAGGTGACCGTAAACCGAAGACACATTGCTGTGCCTCTCTCGGTGCTACCAGAGGGTCACATAACTTCAGATAACACAAGTACACAGTGGAATTCTAAACCAATTAAGAAACTAGAAACTGATGACGATCACTTACCATCCTGCTTGGGAGACAGTTCTTTGGGTTCCTTCTTATTTTTTCGACCTTCCCGCCCAGAATGGTCTTCTCCTAAATCTATGACAAGTTCACTCTCTGAATCGGAGTCCAGGCCCAAATGTACTGTCGGGGAATCCGTCTCATCTTTTCCCTTCAGTTTATCTTTTGTAGGATGAGGTGAAGGTTTTGTTTTTTCTGAAAAATCCTTCTCTGGCTCAGGGCTGGCCTTGTCCTTGACCGGGGGTCCCAGATCTACTTTCTCGTTGGTTGGTGACGGGCTTTTCAGCTCCTCTTTAATCTCCACTGGGTTTCCTGCTTTGGGTTTTTTTTTGACAGCAGGTGGCTCTTTGTCCATCTGATTTCCCTCTTTCTCTTCTGTGTCTTCTGGCTCATTCTTGGGCTTCTGCTCATCGTCACTGATATACTCACTATCGCTACTGTCTGACTTGTCAGAATCCTCGGAATCGCTGTGCTCTACGGCTGTATAAACATCTTCTGAGATTTCATTGATGCCTAAATTCAAAAAGAAAACCCAGCATGTGGCGAAGTCACAAAATAAAAAGCAGGCCCCAAAATGCAAACATTTTCCACACCAAATGCTGGAATAAGAAAACACATTTCAAATCTCATCACCCTGGCCTGGTGGGATCACTAACTTGAGTAATAAACTCAAGTGGCAACTGACTACAGCTAACAAATGGGACTAGAGTTTGGAGATAGTCTTGGTTATTAACATTCACAGGTGACATGGGACCTAGCAATATACTTTTTAAAGGTATGCAGAGTTAAATGTCTTCATTACTGATAACTAGGATGTAGAGAAAGGAAGGGCTGGGAGGGAACACCAGGGAATGAGCTATTTAAACTGATACAATTTACAGACTAGAAAATAGAGCCCCAGCAAAATCACTTGGCCCAGGACAACCATGACAGGCCAAACCAGAGCCCTGGGCTCCTGACTCACCACCAGCACTCTGCCCATGCATTCCCAGAGCATTCAAAGTCCTTGACTCTGTGTCTACAGCTCAAAGAAATAAACTCAAGTCTGAAAACAGAGGTTGCAAACTCTCAACCCACAAGCCACATCTAGCTAGCAGACACTGTTCTTAGCTAAGAAGCAGCGGTTTGGCCCATGGGATATTTTGTTGTTTGCTTTTTAGTTTCTTAATTTAGAATTTGTGCCCAATTCACAAATGGGAAATTCTACACAGAAATCAATGCGGCGCTGGCTCCTGCTGGCCTGAGGACACCCTGCCTGCAGGTGACTCGGGGCTGGGCCCTCTCTCTCTGGCTTCCTGCACTGATGCGGAGAGTCGACTGCCACTGTGCTTGCACTGATCTTCCGTGTGCAAAGGAGCCAAGAGGAAAGTCACTTGCTTCTACCTCTCTATCAAAAGGGAAGGGTATAAAATGCCAGGTGTTTCGCACCAACAAAAATACACAAAAGCATATTTCTAACAACAGTTCCATTTACCAATTTATGTTTCCTGCTCCCAATAATACATCAAGTGTCAGTCATCGGGCTGCAGGTAAATAACACTAAACCCTAAGGTTCTAAAGAGAAAAGAAAACCCAATCAACTCTTTGTACCATATCTTCATCCTAGACTCAGAGCAACACCACCATGACAGGTGTTTCGGAAGTGACAAGCACACACCAAAGAGTAGTCTGCCAAAGGACAGCAGCCCTGAATGGCCTGGGGCGTGGGAGATGAGCAGAGTCACTGGAGAATGACATCCACCTCCCTAGGACTCAATCAAAAACACAAATCAAACTACAAAAATACACAATTTGGGAGATCTAGGCTTGTGCTACTGGCAGCTATTGGCTGGAAATGAGAAATAGGACCACGTATGTGACAGGAAAAGCTTGGGTGCTGAAGTCCGAAGGGTATGCATCCAAATCTTGCTTCTCTGTTCTCATTAGCTGTGTGTCCCTGAACAAGTAAGCTACCTCTCTGAGCCTCAATTTCTTCTGTAAAATGGGCCTGATAACATCATCCTCTCAGGACCATTTTTACTCACAGTGCTTAGCACAGTACAGAGTATGTAGGAAGCACTTGGTAAATAGGAATATTAAAATTCTTATTAGCAATACTAACAAATCAGAGTTAGACTAACTGCATGGAGGTACCCAAGAGGAATAATTGAATAGCATACCAAATTTCACCCATGTCACTCAATGTCCTAACCAAAAAGGCAAACCAGCAAGGAATGCTGTTCCCTGGACAGACCCACATGACCCCTAACTACAGCTCCTTTCTCATCCAAAGATCCGGAGCTCCCACAGATACCAGAAGCCTCACCTCAGAATAGCTGTCTCTCCTGAGGCCCAGCTATCACCCACTTCTTTATAAATGTCCTCTTGGCTTAATTTACTTAGTCAACAGATAATCCAGAGCACCTACTCTGTACATAAGACCAAGTACCATGAGAAGGCAAATCCTTGTAAAACCACCTCCCTACCCTCAAGGAGCTTCCAATCTAGAGTGAGAGGGATATTCCCGTACAAGGTACCACTGATGCTTCCCAGCAATAAGGAACCAAAGGAGGTGGCAGATGAGAGTAGTCAGGGGAGACTTCCTGGAGGAGGTGAGACCTGAGCAGGATTCGGACAGGCAGTGTGAATGCAGGTGGCACAGGGAAGAGGGAAGGAGGCAGCAGGGACAGAAGCAGAAAGGGTGTGCCAGGGAAGAACAGCCCCATCAGAAGGGGAAGGGTTTTGTGTTGGACACCTGTGGAACATCCTCAGAACCAATGTTGAGACATCTATGTGTTCCGGGAGGGAACACAGAGGTAAACTTAGGGAATCTTTATTACCCTTTAAGCCTTTATACTTACACTTCAACCTGTATCTCAAGTTTTCAGAATGCTTTCACCAAAGAATAGACTCAGATGAGTTCAAAGAGCCCTTCTGAATAATTAACTAGCAAGTCTGAAACATTCTGCCGTGATTGGAAATATTATTTTAGTTGAACAAACAAGTTCAAGGTTAAAGCAGCTGCTAAAAGCAGCCAGGATTCAACGTTTCATTCAACCAGGTAGTCTCCCTACAAGTTATAATAATAAGAACAATGCCCAATAAGAAACCAAAAGACGTACCTAACTGTGCTTTGCAACTCTCTATGGTCTTGTCAAGATTTAGCTGGAACCTGCTGCGAATCTGCCGCTTGGGAGAGATGAGAGGAACGGGCGCTGCCTGCTGCTGGACGGACTCGCTGAGCTCCTTCAAGTCCATCTCGGCTTTGCTCCGATCTGCAAAACACCAGACACCCTGGTGAGACCAGGCACAACAATGCTCATCACTCAGCTTCCTCCTCGCAAAGGCAGAGCACAACACACATTTCAGAACACAGGGGTAGGAAAGGGGCCTACATTTTTTTGTCATTCTTCCTAACAATGTCACCTGCTCAACAACACCGGGTGACAAAGAGATAATGGCCCAAGCAAACACATCCAGCCTACTTACTCAGCTTGCTGGACAACCTTCTGGGTGTGCCTTTCAGTATTTAAAATGGACAATGCCGGCCAGATGTTTCAGTCTGTGGAACTCGGCATCCTCAGGGGTCCTCCCCGAAGCCAAAGGTTACAGTAGCATGTTCAATTTCAGTATCAGCAGACAGAGTGACACCGCTGAGTCTGCTTGGAGTGTGCTTGTAATTTCAGGTCCAGATTAGAGAGGACTTGTACCCAAGAAAGACAACAAGCCCCTCAGTGAAAAAACCTGCTAAGGGCCCTGGAGGCCTCATTTTTCATTCTCAGTCAACCTAGTCTGGGGCTCACACTAGAAAGAGAGGGGAATGGTAGGTAAGACAGGCAGACCTCCCGGCCAGCGTGCTGTACCTCCCTGTGGCTCCCTGCATCTGTTTGGGGCAAGGTGAACAGGTTAGCCCTGGACATTAAACTTGTGTCTAAATGGTCTTCTCGCTCAGGAATGAGTCCAAGTTCCTCAGCCTAATTCCCAGGCAAAGGCCTCTAGGGCTGATTCAGGCCTGTCCCCTCTCTCCTGCCAAGAGCTCTTTATGTGACCAGCTGGGCCAGATTCCCAAAGGACCACTGAGCTTACATTTCTCAAATTCCTTTCTCACTCACCTCCTTCCCCTACTGCCCCAAAAATGCAAGAAGGGAGGGAGAGTAAGGTGGCTGCAAGATCCAGAAAACAGTGAAAGACTCTGCGGGTAGAGCACACTGTCTTTCAATCTGCACCCCGTGTCTGGCCTCCCTTCTAACCCACCCTGTGGGGCACTTGTCCTTCCCCAGCCAATCCTAGAAATGGGTCAGAAAGCAGGTGGCATCAAAGGGCAGGAGCCCCCTCTAAGACTGTGCCCACCAGCTACAAGCTCACTCCCCAGACTTACCTTCCTGCTCCCTCCACACTAAAAGGGTACTTCTCTCCTTGGGCTGTTAAAAGAGCCTGAGGGTGGGACTGAAGGGGCTGCTGAGCCTTCACTGTCTCCTCTCTTTATATTTTAGCACAATCCAAACACCTTCCTGTTCACCCAGGAACAGGGCACTCTAATACAGCATACCTAGAAATTAGTTCCCTCAAAGTAGCCAGCAACACCACCCCCAAACTCCCCACAGCCCACTCACAAGTGGCCAGAAAAAAATAATCTATCCAACTTAATCTTATCACCATAATGATATCCCCACCAAGGTACAATCAGGAAAGATGCTTTTCCTTTTGTAGAGACAGGGTCTCTCACTGTCACCCAGGCTGGAGTGCAGCTATGTGATCATAGATCACTGGTAACCTCCAACTCGTGGGCCCAAGTGATACTTCCTGGCTCAGTCTTCTGAGTAGCAAAGACCACAGGTGTGTCACCACGCTCAGCTTAACTTTTAATTATTTTTGTAGAGATAGGATCTCACTATGCTGCCCATGCTGGTCTTGAACTCCTGGCTTCAAGTGATCTTCCCACAGTAGCCTCCCCAAAATGGTGGGATTACAGGCGTGAGCCACCACACCCAGCCCAGAAAGACTGGCTCTCTTCCTAAAACACACTTAGGGGTTGCCACCCACCTCAGGAGAATCCAGAAGTGAATACTCAAAGCAAGCAGAGATACCATCCCTAAATTAAAAACACCAAATACATGCATATATATATGTGTGCGTGTGTGTGTGTGTGTGTGTGTGTGTGTGTCTATCTGTGTGGGATAGCGTGCGTGTGTGTGCACGGGCACTGGTGTACATGCATGTTGATTAGGGGCCTAGCAGACAACACAGCAGACCTTCAAGAGAAGGCAGCGTGAATAGGCTTTAAACCAACCAAAATAATTAAGGATAAGGATGGACACTTCATATTTGCTAAAGGTAATACTCAATATGATGAGATCTCAATTATTAATATTTATGCACCCAACCACAACGCACCTCAATTTATAAGAGAAAC
>CAUYPK010088447.1:0-15481 GCA_963574355.1 Loris lydekkerianus
GGCTATAACCCAACTATACCACAAGACTATGGGGAAAGGACCAAGGAAGGGGAAGGGAGGGGGGAGGTTTGGGTGGAGGGAGGGTGATGGGTCGGGCCACATCTATGGTGCATATTTTTATCTATAATAAAAAAAAAAAAAAAAGATTAAGCTGCATGAACTTCATCAGTAGGCTTCTGTAACCTCGTCTTCTGGTGTGACCTAGCAATTGGAAGCTCTAGAAAAGGGTGGGAAAGACAGGAAAAGAATTAAGTTGGGTTATGTATCTCCCAGCTTTTTAATAGCCAGACAGTAACATGAGCCATGTCTCTGCCCAAGGTCACAGTCCAGTCAGGATGTCCTCTCTGCACAGCTCTCCACTCCAGGTTCCCTGGCCGTGCTTTCCCTGCCCATTTAAGCTTACAAGTGATAACTGCTTTCTCATAGTTCCCAACACCAGGGTGTTTCACTAACACTTTTCCTTCCTAAAACCTGCCTATAACTTTGTAAATGGTCCTTTATTAAACTCTCTTCCATTACCACTAACTGTGAAGTGGCTGGATTGAAACGGCCTAGCCTCCCAGATGCCTGACGTATGCACCAACACTAATATATAGTCACACATAATTAAAATAATTGACTCTTGAATTACTCAGTGTTTATTTGAATGAAACTTCGTGACTGGCAGCAGTTTTCATTTTTAGATAATCTGCATGAACTATCATCATTCATTGCCAAAAGCTACAAGAACTGAATGTGAACTAATCATGGATCATCAATACTAAACCCAGCAAAATACTTCATAATTCAAAATAATAGGTAACTTGTAGCCAGTGCTAAGTGACAACCATTGCATCAAATGACTTGCATTTTTAGGATTAAGTCTCACAAACATTCTGTGTGGTATAATAATTTTGCTATTTGAAAAATGTGCACACCAGGGCTTAGGAAGGAGACACCCCTTCCCCAAGGCCAGCTAGCCAGCCAATGATAGGGCTGGTATTCAAATGCAGGCAGAATGTAGAACCTAGACACTACTCAATTTCCTTTGGTGAGAAAATAACTAAGGAAAAAATGACAAAATTATGCCTTTGTTTATATAGAAAATATTTGTTAATTTCTTTATGTTATAAATAAACTGTTTAGAATTATAAATTTTACCACTGCTTGTAAGACTTCTATTTATTACAAGCTTTATAGTTGAATTTGCAAAGTCAGGGAAACTGGAGCTACTGGGTTTCAAGTATAGCCCACAAACACAAACAATTCTGAACCAAATAAACACACATACACACAAGCCTAACTCTAGTGCATACAGTTCCTCAACAGGGAAGTGGTTCATATCAGGTCTTCCTATAAAGCTCTTTATAGATAACGTCTGTGTTTATGCAACCTGGAAATCTGCACTTTTCCCTGAACAAGTCATTCTTTTAGAATATTGTAAACAGAGTCTGTGTGAAGGAAGAGAATGTCTTTGTCAAGTGACGCTCTGAGCATTTAAACAGCTGCTTGGTTTCACTCCATAGGTGTCTGCATTTCACTGACAGATGGAGTAATTTCCAAATGGTTTTCAATCAATGTATACTAGACAAGTGGTTAAAATTATCTCCTAAGGAGGAAAAAAGAAAGAAAGATGTAATTCAATCATTGTGTGTTATTTATTAATTATTTAACATCTGTTATTAAATAACTACCAAAAAACTCCTGCAGGAATGTGAAATTCTATGTCCATATTTAAAGTTGTTTATTTTCATGGAATTTAGTAGCATTTGTGTATTTGTATTGGTTGTATGATTTTTGTGTTTTTGTTTGTTTGTTTTTCAAAGAGAAAGCAATGTATGAATCTGCAGTACAGTTTGTTTGTTTTGTGAGACAGAGTCTCACTCTGTTGCCCTAGGTAGAGTGCTATGGCATCACAGCTCACAGCAACCTCCAGCTATTGGGCTTGTGTGACTCTCTTGCCTCAGCCTCCCGAGTAACTGGGACTACAGGCACCTGCACAATGCCCAGCTATTTTTGTTGCAATTGCCACTGCTGTTTTAGTTGGCCAGGGCTGGGTTCGAATCTGCCACCTTCAGTATCTGGGACTGGCGCCCTACCACTGAGCCACAGGCCCTGTAGTATAGTTTTTATCTGAATTTATATCCACCTAACTCTTTACTTTGGTTACCTTGGGAGTTATCACATTTTATTTTCAAGTGCTGTATGTAATTCCAATATTAGCAATATTCTTATAAGACTTTTAAAAATAAACCCTACAAGACATTATTATTGCTATTTCATATAGCCAATGTTTGCCTAAATTCACTCAAAGATAAACTTTTTCTTATTTCCTGAAATATACCTTTCAGAATTAATTGCTTAAGAAATTTCTAAGGGCAAACACTTTGTTTTTGTTTTCATTTTTTGAGATAGAGTCTCACTATGTCACCCTGAGTAGAGTGCTGTGATGCCACAGCAACCTCAAACTCTTAGGCTTAAAAGATTCTCTTGCCTCAGCAGCCGGTACTACATGTGCCTCCCACAACACCCAGCTATCTTTTGGTTGCAGTTGTCATTGTTGTTTGGCAGACTCAGACTAGTTTTGAACCTGCCAGCTCTGGAGTATGTGATTGGTGCCCAAACCACTGAGCTACAGGTGCTGAGCCAGGGCAAACATTCTTATTATTTTATTTTTTGCCTTACATGTTTTTTGTTGTTGTTGTTATTTGTTTGTTTTTACCTTTTATTTTATTTTATTTTATTTTTTATTGTTAAGTCATAGCTGTGTACATTAGTGCAATCACCTGTACCCATTCTAAGATGCACCATAAAGCCTTACATGTTTTTATCTTACATTCACTCATGAAAAAATACTGGATGGATACAGAATAAGAGTTTGGCCTTTTTTTTTTTTTTTTTTTTTTTTTTTTAGCACATTTCTGCTATTATTCCACTGTCTCTGGCTTCCATTGTTGCTATTGATAAGTCAGGTGTCATCCTAATCACCATTCCTTTGAAGCCACAGTGGACTATGTTATATGTTGCCAGAATCTTTTCTGGGCCTGAAGGATTCTATTCTCAGATGCTAGATTGTTACCAGATGAATCCCTTGGCTATCTGCCTTATTAGAGATTGCTCTCCATTGAAAAGAGCCTGTTCAACCAAGTTCATGTCCCATTCCTAGAGGTAGCCTGTATCTGAATACTTTTCTGACTCATAAACCAGGTGACAAGAAAGGCTGGCAGCTTTGAGTGGGAACCAGGGCAATAAATGGCTCTCGCAATAGCAAGATTAAGTTGTGGTCTATCAGATGCTCTTGCCATTTGGGTTACTTGCTTCAACAGACCCTAAATTATTAATATTACACATGTAATTCCCAATAGGAGAATCACCTTTAGAGTTCTAAAACAAGCATGAGCTTCAAACAAAGCCATTATACACATAAAAATTGCTTCAATATAATACTTGGCCCTGATAAAGGTTAAGTGCCTGACCATGAAGCACAAAGGTATCTCAAATCCCAAAGTTCCCAATATAGGAACCAGGTTCTGCCAGACACATCAAATTGTGCAAGTCCAGAAGTAATCCATCATGAGCTGGAAGTTAAAAATCTGGGATCAAATCCAAGGCAAGGCCAGAGGTACAAAACCATAAGATGCAAGGAAATAAACTCATGTCATTTGTCACAATTCCATTAATAACTCTTCCTATGGCAAGCTGAAAGTGAAGGAAGTAGGGCAAGCTTGATTCATGGATGGGCTATGTCATGACCCTGAGTGTGGGTCAGTATGTGGGTATAGGCTGATAATCTACATTTCCTTTCAAAGATGGTCTTAAAGGTGAGATCTGTGAGGTGAAATTCTCCCAATGAACATATCTTCAGAAAATATGCTTTAATCCTCTTTATGTGGAAAGAGAAATGTCCTAAAATAAAATATGCATAGACTCAGTATATGGCCTATCTTGTTAGTCAGAGGCTTCAAAGAAGAAATATGAGATAATTGGGGGCAAGAAGGTCTGGGATAGAAGATGGATAGAACTTTAGGACTGAAGAGGGATGTTGTGTTTGCATTGCATGTTACCATGACAATAGTGCAACCTCCAAGGAAAGGGCACTAAAATACTGAGCACAGAGAATAACTCAGCCAGTTGACATCAATTAGGCTATGTCATGGGCTATTCCAGAACTGGCTATGTACTGATCCATGAACATGAGTTTCCACTCATGGAAACTACTGCTGAATGTCCAACCTGCCAGCAACATGGACTAATGCTAATTTTCCTTAAGGAGACCAGCAATCCAATTGGCAATATAAGTTAACATCCCTGAACCCTTCTACCCTGGAAGAAACAAAGATTCATTTTGAATTGCCAACACATATTCTGGGTGTGAATGTGACTTTGTACCAACAAGATCTCAGCCAGAACCATTATTTAGAGGTTAGAAAGTTCAAGTCACGAAATGGAATTCCCATGTACCATTAGATCAAACCACTGAACCTGCTTTACATCTAAGAAGGTAGAGTGGTGGGCATGGACTAAGAGATCTACTGGACTTATCGCACATCATCCATATATTATATGCCTGCGAAGGTAACATAAATGTCTAGTGATCCAGAGAATTGAGGCAGCCTACGATCTGAGAAAAGGGATTCAAAGGATCTACATCTTGTAGATCTTGATATCAGTAGAAAATTCTGGTACATTCTGAAAGGCCTGGCTCATGCAGTTCAGGCAGATACAGCAAGGTCATGCCAGAAGACCATGCAGAGGTAGTAGAGACCTGACAAAAGTGTGTAGTCCAACCACACCTTCCCCAGTGCTTCCATGATTGTAACTCCCCAGTATAGAGGGAGGCAGTGGGGAAGGCCAGCCTCAGAACAGTCCTCATAGGTAGTTTGACCTTTGAATTAATGACTTAAATCCTGAGTCAAGTTAACAATTTTCAATCACCTATTACTACTTAAAGCAGAAGAGACCATATTACGTTCAGTGATAAGACATTGGCAGAAATGGTAACACCAGAGCTAAATCCAGCTCAAGGAATGGAAAGCTAAAGTATATTGCTACACATTTAACCTTTGACTATATCAAAACACTGTCCCAGAAAGCAGCTTTCAGAACTGCCTAGGACTTGATTCAAAATTACCTATTCTTGTCACTTATACACAGATATTCATAGCAGCACCATTCCCAATAGCTAAAGGTAGAAACAACCTGAATATTACTCAACAGATAAATGACTAAACCAGGTGTGATGTGTCCATTTAATAGAATATTATTCAGCCATAAAGAGAAATGAAGTTCTGATATGTGGCACAAAATGAACAAAACTTAAAAACATGCTAATGGTGAAGAAAAGCAGACACAAAAGGCTGCATATTATATGATTCCATTTATTTGAAATGTCCTTGATAGGCATGTCCACAGACACAGAAAACAGATTTATTATTTCCAGGGGCGGGGAGGCAAGAGGAATTGAAAATAATTGCTTCATAGATACATAATTTTTTTTTTTTTTTTAGGTAATGAAACAGTTTTAAATAGTGGTGATAGCTGCAGAACATCATGAAGGTATTTAATGCCACTGAACTGTATACTTTAAAATGCTGAAAAGTGTAAATTTTATGTGATGTATATTTTACTACAATAAAAACGTTCTCAAAAACTGAATTAATAGGTACTTGCCTTGCTCCCCCAAACCATTTTGGATCTGAGGGAACATTTCCAGCAGTACTAACTGAAATGGGTCACCAGTTTTTTCTTGTAGTAGGCAACCCAAGACTCTGATTGTGCTGGATAAAACTGGTCAGCTGTTTTACGAGGAAAACACCTGGCACCAAATCATGGGTTCTTTCAAGAACTGCCTGCTAAGCCTCTTCCCCAGGGTAAATTCAAGGAGAAGGGCTATGAGTCTGAGCTCGCCAGATTTGTGGGGGCCACACCCAGCAGTTAATAAGTTGTTCCAAACTCTACATGCCCCGTCTTAATAACTAGCTCTTCTCTCAGCTTGGAGGTTCCCATAATCATGTGGCTGCTCAAATGAGAACAGCAAAAACCACTGACAATTTGGAGGCGAGACAGAGTCCAGAAAAGGAAGAAAAGTCACGAAAATATAAATTTAGCTTGAGATATTCCATGAACACAAAGTACACACCTAGAATTAGGGCTTGCTCTAAATTTCAAAATTGACAATATAGTGGTGTCTCTGAAATGGAGTCATTTGGTTAAGAAAAACTCTCGAGGAGGGGCCAGAATCCACCTGCATGAGGACAGGGAATTGATCAAATCATTCAAAACTTTCAGAATGTAAAAGAAAAAATTCTCTGGTCTATCTGATGATAAGTGCTCAGAACAGTTTTCCATAACTTAAAGCTGAGAAAACCCAACTGTGAGGAGTAAGTAAGGAGTAAAAACGACCTCTTCCTCTACCCAAAAATAATGGTTAAAAGTACTAGCTTTTAAGTTAGAAGCATGCCAACAGTCTAGAAGGAAAATGTTATGTATTGAGACATGGGAAGGAGCCAGATAATGTAAAACCTTGAAGTCTTAATTTTCATTTAAACCAAATTCAAAGAGATTGCAGAGTTTTAAGCAGGAAATTTGACCTCAACTGATTTATGTCAATAAAAGATCATTCTTTCTAATTGCAGTCTGGCATGATGGACGATTGTAGCCATCCGAAAGTAGAAGCAATAGCTGCCAGGATAAAAGCTACATAATGGTGGTCTGGGCTGGAGATCTACAGAAGTGGATGGATTCAAAATGTACTCAGGAGCAGAGTCCACGGAGCATGCTGATGGAATGTGCGGAGGGGAGCTAAAAGAGTCAAGAATGACTTCCAGGTCAAGGGGAAGGCCTTAGCATCTGACTTTGCATTGCAAAAGGCAAAGCCAGTGTCTACCCTGAAGAAAATCTAATGTGCATTTGCTATTTCATCCTGACAAGGTGGTGCTATTCAACCTGCTGAATCAATGCTACGTATATCTTTCTAAACTGTTGCTTATATGAAAAAATGAAAATGATACATCACGTTGGATTTCTCTAATGGATAATGAGGTAAAATACTTGCTCATATATCTCTTGGCCATTTGTGTTTCTAATATTTATTGTCTGTTTTCTGTAACCTTTCCTTACTGCTTTGTGAGACCTGATCTCCTCCCTTCTCCTCCTCCCCACTTGAATTTAATTGTTTTTCTCTCATTGTGGGGGTGTGGCTGTGTCTGTATTGGTTTCATACTAGCATTGCATACATTGTTACTTGCTTTTCTATTCTTTTGATACTTTATTAAGAATAATGTTCTTCAATTCCATCCAGGTAAATACAAAAACAATGAAAAGTCTCCATCATTTTTGTGGCTGAATTGTATTCCCTGGTATACAGATACCAGGTTTATTAATCTATTCATGTGTTGATGGGCACTTGGATTGATTCTGCATCTTGGTGGTTGTGAATTGAACTCTGATGAACATTCTAGTGCAAGTATCTTTATGTTAATTGACTTTTTTTCTTCTGAATAGATACCTTGTAATGAGGTTGTGGGATCAAATGCAAGGTTTACTTTTCCACAGAGGCTGTATTAATTCGCAATCCGACCAGCATTCCCTTCTCTACATATCCACACCAGCATCTGCAGCTTTGAGACTTTGTGATGTGTGCTATTCTCACTAGGGTTAGGTGATATCTCAGGGTACTTTTGATTTACATTTCTCTAATGATTAGGCATGATGAGCATTTTTTCATGTATTTGTTACCATTCATCTGTCTTCAGAGAAGGTTCTGTTCATGTTTCACACTCACTTATAAATGGGATTGTTTGCTCTTTTCTTATTGATTAGTTTGATTTCTCTATAGATTCTAGTTATTAGCCCTTGGTAGCATCCAAACATCTTCTTCCATTCTGAAGATTGTCTATATGCTTTAGTTGTTGCACCCTTAGCTGTGCAAAAACTTTTTAGTTTAGAATAGGATATAATCAAAATTTTAGGCATGCTAATCAGTATGAAGTAGTAACTCAGTGTTTTAATGTGCATAACATAACTACTGATGTCAACCACATTTCATATGCTTATTGTCCACTTATATATCTTATTTTGTGAAATGACTCAAGTATTTTTCCTTCTTTTATTGGGTTTTGTCTTTTCATTATTAATTTGTAGTGTCTCTTCATGTACTCTAGATATAACTCCTTTACAGCAGTCTCCAACCTTCTTGGCACCAGGAACCAATTTCATGGAAGATAATGTTTGCACAGACTAGGGGTTGGGGATGGTTTTGGAATGATTCAAGTGCATTACATCTCCACCTCAGATCATCAGGCCTTACATTCTCATAAGGAGCACACAGCCTAGATTTCTTAAATGTGCAATTTATAGTAGGGTTCACACTCCTATGAAAACCTAATGATGTGGCCACTTACCTACAGCAGGCAGAGCTCAAGTGGTGATGCAAGTGATGAGGAGTGGCTATAAATAAAGATGGAGTTTTAATAGCTCTTTGCTTCCTCACCCGCCCACCACACACCTCCTGCTATGCAACCCAGTTCCTAAGAGACTGTGGACTGGTACCACCCAGTCCATAGCCTGGGGGGTGGCAGCTGCAGTTCTGTGATATATATATATCAATCACACACTACACACACACACACACATATATATATAATGTATATATATACATGATATGTACTATATGTGTATATATATAATGTGTATATATACATGATATGTACTATATGTGTATATATATCACACACTACATATATCATGTATATATACATGATATGTACTAAATGTGTATATATATCACACACTACATATATATTTCATGTTTATATACATGATATGTACTATATGTATGTATATATATCACATATACATGATATATATATATGTAGTGTGTATATATATCACACTACATGCATGTCTATATATATATACACACAATATATATATGTAGTGTGCATATATAACATTTTCTCTCAGTCTGCAGTTTACCTTTTCATTTTTTAATATGAATTTTTAAGTTATTCAAAATTGCAAAAGATTTAGAATACAAAAAAAAAAGATTTTAAAATTGTAAAGCAAATTTGGAGACAAAGTCACCTAATTTTAAGACTTACTACCAAACAACAGTAATCAAGAGAGAATATGTGTAAGAATAGAACAGTAAATCAGTGATACAGCAAAGAGTGTAGAAAGAGAGCCCCATCTATAACACCAATTGATTTTTGACAAGTGTTCCAAGATAATTCTACAGATAAAGGAAAGAATATTTAACAATTTTTTTTGAATGAATGGATAATTACATGGAAAAGAATAAATATTAACCTTACCTTGTGCCACACATAAACTTTATCTGTGGTGAATCATGCAGCTAAAGATAAAAACTAAAACTATGTAGCCTTTTTATAATATCCAATAATTTTTACCTAAATTTTTCTCCTCCCTATCATTTTCTTTGACAAGTTACCTGTAATTCAAGGGTGAGTTCAATTTTAGCCTTCTTTGTGAAGCTTTTTATTATCGTCCCTATCAGAAATAAATGTTACCTAATCTTATAAGATTTTACTTATGCCATTGTATTCTGGTCAAGGGTGTATATGGATATATGTGTGTACACGTCATAACAATAACCTTCTAACTGTTATGTTCCTTGGCCAGGTGCTGCTCTGCAGGGAATTCCCTGAACCATGCAACAGGGTATATATCCCATATACTCTGCAACAGAGTATGAAAAATCATCAATAGAGAGAGTACAGAAAAACACCCAATAAACAGTTTTTTCAAAAATGTAATTTCATACAGAAATATTGAGGGAAAAAAAGAAAAAGGAAAGAAAGGAAGAAAAGGGAAGAGCTTGGCTTGCTTGTAGGATAGAGGAGAATGGGAAAACGGAAGTAGAGAAAGCTCACATGCAAATAAACTTTGTAACTACAGCTAGCAAGTGTACATGTACAAAAATATACTGGATAGGACTTTTCTGTGAGCAACTATAAATAAAGCCTTTATCAAAAAGTAGCACAAGATTTACAAATTCCTCTTTTGATATAAACTAAGAGCATGTATAAGTAAGATTCTCTGGAGAAATCAATTGGCATTTGCCTAATGTGAGAGTCCCCTACATGATTTCCTAAATACTTCTATTTACAGAAAACATCTATGAGTCCAATATGGTTAATAATTTTATTATTATTGTCAC
Source organism: Loris lydekkerianus (assembly GCA_963574355.1). Taxonomy (NCBI): domain Eukaryota; kingdom Metazoa; phylum Chordata; class Mammalia; order Primates; family Lorisidae; genus Loris; species Loris lydekkerianus. The sequence goes on from CAUYPK010088447.1 coordinate 10,160, forward strand.
TGTTGAATATTTGGCTCTGAAAGATGATGTAGGTATATTCATTTCTAAGTGTGTGTGTTGCTTGGCTATTTGGACTTGCTTTATCCCAAGCACAGTACAGTTAAGACCACATTCAGCGTCATGCCTCACCCTGACTCAGAAAAGAGGAAGGCATGAAAAAGAAACAGCTCTAATGAGCAAGATGAAGTGGGAAAACAAGTGATAAAAGATTTTAAGAACCACTCAGTTTTATATTTTAGTTGAACAATATAATGAAACCCATGACAATCTAGTTTATTTGTTAGGCTCCGTCTGTGTCTGTCTCGATAGAGCACTCTTTATTCTCTGAAATTATCCTTTGTTTCAAAGACTGAATCATCCTAGTTATTTCTGTATCTTGAGATTGTCCATTTTTCATATGAAAATACATATATGTTTGTAGGTAAGATATTTTTAAATGGACAAAAAAAATCTAAGATCAGTTGATGCTTCATTTTTAAGGTACATTTATTTTACTTGCAATGTCTACAGTACTTAAGAGCATAAAGCTATTACTATCTTGTTATTGTTACCAATTATTGCTACTAATATGATTCTGTAGAAATGCTAGAATAAAGGGCAAGTGATTTCACACACTCAGTCACCTTCTGGTAACTCCCTCTTCCAACTCCCTCCTCCTCTGGAATTGGCATCTCCCTAACTTGCAGCACAACCCAATGTTAACAGGAAGAGTAGGCTGAGAATTAGGGCATTCAGAAGCCAATCTAGGTAATCCACAACAGGACTATTTCTCTTTCTCCAAGGAAGATTTTAAATATTAGAAACCTGACTGTGCTTTTCTTCAGCTCTTTCTTCCTTGGGACAAAATCCCAGTTCCTTTCGCTAGCCCTTATCTGACATGATTTCAAAAAATGAAAGCTTTGGCCTTACTTCTGCATGTAATGTGAGCAACCTTCAAGCAAAATTCATTTTGCCTTTTATTTACTTTATATTTCATCAAATACTATGTGTTCTTTTTTATAAAAGTAGTTTAATTACAGTTATTATTTCAGAAGCAAAATAGATTAAAGAAACATATTTTATTTATTCTTAATACATTTGATACAAGATTTTATCTATACTCTTCTCTATTCCAAGTAAATGACAAAGAAAAAATGTATTGATTCACATACACAAGGAACAATATAGAAAACTAGGATAGAAAAATCTCCAAGAGCATCACATTATAAATAACCCTGTTCTGGACCACAGTGTAATTGTTTTTTATATATACACATAGCCTGGTTTTGTAATCTGAAATATTTCCACAAATTGTACTTATACTATAAAAAGCAAGCCCAGATCCTGTTAATGAAAAAATTAAGATGTTTTTTCTGAAACCAAAGTAACTCTGACTTTTGAGTAAAATGTCTTTTTTTTTTTTTTTTTTTAGAGACAAGAGTTTCACTCTGTTGGCCCAGCTATTGTACCATTGCATCTGCCTAACTCACAGCAACCACAAACTCCTGGATTCAGGCAATCCTCCTGCCTTAGCCTCTGAAGTAGCTGGGACTACGGGTGCCCACTACAAGGCCAGGCTAATTTTTCTACTTTTAGTACAGATGAAGTCTCATTATTGCTCAGGCTAGTCAGCACAAGAAGTCCTGAGCTCAAGAGATTATCCCACCTTGGCCTCCCAGAGTGCCAGGATTACAGGCGTGAGCTGCCAGAGTAGACTATCTTTACAGATATCCTTCTGCACCTTTCAAGGTAACTTTAAATGCTTGAAGATATGTACTCAGAATGTCTATACATATTCCTTCAATGGAAGCAAATGTTATCTTCTACATTGTTTAACGTCTGCGGTGGTAATTGAGTGATACAGTTAGAGTGCTAGGTGGGGTATGAGGATGGAAGTGTGCATAAAAATTGTATAAGTATTTCTTAACAACATGAATGTGGGAAAAAATTAGAATTTTCATCTGCTAAAATTCATTACAATTTTAAAGAACAAACCTAAATCTTATGCCCACTTCAATGCTTATTTAAATACAGGATGTCCATAAAGCTCATGTGCAATTTAAAATAGTTGTCTTTTTAAAATAGTTGTCTATTTTAAATTGCACATGAGCCCTGTATTGTATGTGTTTTCTATCATGAGTTATTTTTAACAGAGTATATTTTTAAAGAGGCATTCAGATCAAGAAGTCACACAACTCATAGCTAATGATTATTCATCTCACTGTTCATATATATATATATATGTGTGTGTGTATGTATTGTATTAATATATATATAAAACAGTCCATTATTATTTTCTCTTAATAACAAAGGAGAAATCTAGAAACTGAATCAGGCCAGGACTTGGGATGTGATAATCTTTGCTTTCTTATCCATAATCCAACAGTCAGTTCATTATTTTAGTTAAGTTACAATAAGAACCTTAGTCCAGGACAAATGCTGTATAGGACTGGATACTAGAAATACACTCAATCATAAAATGTTATGTTATGGCTTATTTAATGTATTTCCTCCCCAATTTAATGTTACAGTTCCCAAGACCTCAACATGTCCTATTTCTGAATGCTGAAAATATTTTTAACCTGTTCTTGTATTTTTGCCTGAGTTAGATAATTTATTCTTAAACATGACATGTTTCCCTCAAGTTATGAAGAAAACATTTCAAAAATGGGTGTAGCAAAAGAAAATCCCTCTCATATCTCTATAAGTAAATCAGGACTATGGCTCCTCCTGATGATAAGCCACTTACCTGCTGGGGCATGCTTTGATCTAATTTTTAAAACTCATCATATAATTAGCCACATTCAGGGACTTTCAACACTATGTCAAACTATATGTCACAATAAGAATGGCTTAAAATTCATTATTTCGCTTTTCAAAGATAATGTATCTTACAAGTAAAAGAAAACGATTTTGTACAGTCATAATATGAAGAGAGCCAGGGAGGGAAATGGCACTTTGCTAGGCCCTGGGGGGAAATTTGCTAAGCCCTGAGTAACCAAAATATGGCCTTTTCTTCTTACAAGGTCAGTGGAGGAATGGGAATGAATATAAATCATCATGATACAAAGCACGGTGTACGTGGCAAAAGCAATGTCTAAAGAGTGATTCGTTTTGACAGAGGTAGGAGTTGACAAAAGTTTCTCAGAAGGAAGTAACATTGAGTTTGACCTCAGAGGATCAATTAAGTAGAGAGAAGGGTAAAGACCCTGAAGCCTAGGATTGGTAATTTCAATGAAGATGCAGACTCAGGAAAAAAGCAAGGCATTATTTAAGGAGCAAAATTATTTATTATGGGTAAAATACATGGTGACTCAGATAACATGAGGCCAGAAATAGGAGTAGAAAAGGGGGTTACGATGAGATGTAGATGAGCCTTGAGTGACAGAAAAATGTGACCCCATCTATCACTAGCGCTCTGTGCAGGAATACTGCACAGCACGGTCACTTTCATGTCTAGCAAAGACAGTTCTAAGAGCAATGAGACTAAAGATAGACCAGAAGCAGGTAGACCAGTGAGAAGTCAGTTCCAAGTATCTAGGAAAGAAGAAGCAAAGCAAAAAAAAAAAAAAAAAAAACATGGTTTTTCTATAATGGACTATTTTTCCTTGGAGTAACGAAAACTAGGACTTGAAGTGAGGATGTGACAGTAGAATAGAAGAAAGTAGGCAGATCAAGAGACTTTGCAAAAGTGTCACCAAGTGGATTTAGTGACATATGTCACAGCAGTGAGGGAGAGGAGAAGCCAAAGGCAGTCCCCAAAACTTCTTGCCCCATTGACAAGACAGACAAAAGTCAGATACATTTACACTCGCATGACTTTGTAAAGCCCTTCCTCCTGCCTAAACCATCCATTCCCCGTTCACTTTCTATAGGTATTCCAGCTCTCCTTCAAAGGTTGGCTCACGTTTCACCTGACAGCAGCTGTAGGAGGATGTTCTACCTTCCTCTCACCCTGAAATAGTGTACACAGGGGCAGGATGGAGAAGCCATAACTAATTAGTTCACCTGCTACTTAGCAACAAGATTGTGATATGGGATAGATAAGATTTCACATTAGAGAAAGGCAAGTCCCTGAGGCCCTCCAATGATGTCACAGTTCCCATCCTGCAGGTATATGAGTCACTATTTCCTTGGCAAAGAGGAGTGAAGCTGGGAGTGGGTGGTGGTGAAGGGAAAGACCCATGTTATTTTCCTAATACATTCAAGAAAGCCAAGTTCCTATTTATGAGCTAAGAGAGATAGACTAGGAAAGGGATTGAACATATCCTACCACCATGAAGATACTGATGATGACTATAATAAGCAAGATGGTGATGGGCCTTTTTGTTTTTAATCCTTAATTTCCTTCTAAGCCCATCAGAAACAGATTAGATCACAAGAAGAAGAGCAGAATGAGAAATGAGAACTTCCTTTCCTCCTCCTCCTTCTTCTTCTTGCTTCTGCACCCACCAAGGTTTTCATTATTTATACTCTAAGCCCAGGATTTCTGCCCACCCACCCACAGAAATGTACATGAAGAGAACTGGGTATAATGTATTGAAGAAGATAACATACCTTCTAAGAAGGGCATAGGTATATGTTAGTCAGGATAGTGATGGTTAGACTTTGTGGCACCATGAATATATATTTAAGAATTTTCTAGAACTAAGACTAGTTCTAGTAGTAGACCTTACAGCTTACTCACTGTATAACCTTGAACAAGTTTCTTAATTCTCTGTGTTTCAATGTCTCACCTGGAAAGCAGATAAATAATACTTCCCTCATAGAGTTATTGTGAGTAATAAATAATACATAAAAGATACCTGGAAAAAGTTTCTGGCCCATATAAGGATGCAATTAATTATCAATATTTAGGTTTTTTGTAATCAACATTAAAATCACATTTTATGCAATTCTAGAAAACACGATTATATAGGTCTTCTATGCATACAATAGGCTATTTTTCCCTAGAGTAATGAAAACTAAGAAGTATTTTTGATTGTTGTTAATACAGGGACCCTGATATATTGAAAGTGGCCATGTTCTTATAATTGTCACTAACAAATAAAATTGATTTACCTCATGTAATTCCTTTCCTGATAATTCTTTGCTAGACATCCTATGATGAAAGATTGAGACTGTTGCTAATACAAGTTTTTTTTTTTTACTATGTATGCTATATTGTCTTTTAACGGAAACATTAGATAAAACATTTTTGAGGGACATGTATACCATGGAATATTATGCAGCCTTAAAGAAAGATGGAGACTTTACCTCTTTCATGTTTACATGGATGGAGCTGGAACATATTCTTCTTAGCAAAGTATCTCAGGAATGGAAGAAAAAGTATCCAATGTACTC
>CAUYPK010088451.1:0-11704 GCA_963574355.1 Loris lydekkerianus
GTTTCTCAAATCTTTGAGGGATGCAACTTCTTGTCTCAAAGTGTCAAAATATTTGTTCATTTGGTCTTTAAATTCGTTGAGTTCTTGAGATATCTTTTGGGTTACTGCTTGGAATTCTAATTTGATCTTATTTGCTATCCATATTCTGAATTTGATTTATGACATCTCAGCTATTTGTTTGTACATGGGATCTTGTGCTGTGTGTGCCTCATTGTTCCTTGGAGGAGTTGATCTACTCTGATTATTCATATTGCCAAAGTTTTTCCATTGATTTCACCTCATGATTGTTTTTTACCATTGCCCCTGGCTGTCCTCAGAGTTGAGGAAGTGTCTCTCCAAGATTAGACCTCAGCGGGATCACTCTATTATTGCTGGATCTTTGTAGGGAGTGACCCTATGTAACTCCTCTGGGGCTGCCCCAGGCAGGGAGTTCTGGTTGTGGGAGCAGCTCTGGAGAGTGACACACCCAGATCCAGCAACATGGTGGGGGGTGGTGCACACAGTTCTGGGTGTGCCTGGAACCCAGTGACTTAGGCACAGAGAGCCCAATGCTCTTGCATTCTCTACTAAGGAGAAGGGCTCAGTGCAGAGGCAGGGATGGCTCCGCAAGGTGCTCAGCTACCAGTGTCCCTGGCCAGACGAGCAGGCCAGTGGGGAGCCTGGGAGGGTAAGGGAAGGAGGATATGTGGTTGCACGGCTCCTGGAGTTCCTGGTCAGTGCATGCATAGGCCCATCGGATGCAAGGCACAGGATGTGGTGTCACGTGGCTGCTGGTGGGTCCCTGGCTGGGGTGGAAGTATGGAGGTCTGGGTGTGTGCCACTTGATTGCCAACGAGTTCCTGGCCAGGGCTTCCCTGCCTAAGGTTGGGCGTAAGGGTGGTCCTGGTGGATACGAGTCATGGGTCATGGGTCGCGGCAATGCTGGTATGGAAGTCCTGGTGGGCACCGATTGTATGGAGGTCCTTTTGGGCACGGTTCATGCTTTGCAGCACCGCTCCTATGGAGGTCAGGGTGGGTGTGGGGTGCGGGGTGCAATGCTGCGTGGCTGCCAGTGGAGATCCTGTTTTGTGGGGGCCTCAGTGTGGTCCCTGGAGTCTCTTGCTGGTGGGGTGTTAGGTCTGGCAGACAGGGAGGAAGGCATTGCTCAAGAACTTCTTCCCTCAGTCTCAGCAAGGGTCAGTCTTTTGGAACATCAGGTAAAGGGGGAAGGGCCTACTGGAAATTCAGAATGGCAGAAAGATCTTAGTTCGATATTTCTGCCTAGTAAGAGATTATTCAGAGTCACAGCAAGGTCCCTCTGAGGAAGTAGTTCCCACTTCCCACAGCAGTCACTCATAGGTTGAGGCAAGAGGTCTATACTTCACCGCTTGTTCATAGAAAATCTGTAGGAGCAAACAGAGAAAAGAAAGGAGACAGAAAAATAAAGAAATACCACAGCTTTTTTGGGGGAGGGGATGGACACTCCTCCTTCCAGATGATTTTGTACCTGAAGCTTTGTTTCTTGGATTCGCAGCTTGCCTTAGCAAAGGTGACCTGCAGTTATCATCTCTCTCTCAGCTGGGATCCCAGTCTTTAGCTTAATTGGGCTGTTTCCGGGCATTATCTTTCGTTTTGGACAGGAGCCTCCCTCAGAAGCTGCACTCAGTCGGCCATCTTGCCCTCCCCCCCTTATATAACTTCTTTCTGAAGCTATGTTGGTGTACAGTCTCTAGACAGCTCCCTATGCTTTCTGAAGGCCTGTGAGTGTGGAGGGCCCTCCTGTAGCAAGGATTTCAAAGTCTTCAGTAGAATTGTAGTGTCCTGGGAGTCTCTCACCTACCCCCTCTACACACATATGGGACCTCTAATCCAGCTGAATGAGTCACCCCACTTCCCTCTCCTTTTCTCTGTGTGCCTCCTGCCATGTATTTGTGGAATTCCAGGGCTCATTTCTAATTAGATTTTCATTTATTCATTTATTTTCTATTGAGTATAGAAAATTGAGTATTCGATTCAAATATTTCTTCTCATCCTTTATGTTGCCTTTTTATTTTATGATTTTTTCCCTTTGCTGTGAAGGTTTTTTAATTGGAAATAGTTCTTCTTGTATATTTATTTATTTTTTTGCCTATGCTTTTTTTTTTTTTTTTGTAGAGATAGAGTCTCACTTTGCCACCCTTAGTAAAGTGCCATGGCGTTACAGCTCACAGCAACCTCCAGCTCTTGGGTTTAGGCAATTCCCTTGCCTCAGCCTCCTGAGTAGCTGGGACTGCAGGACCCACCACAATGCCTGGCTATTTTTTGTTGCAGTTTGACCAGGGCCAGGATGGAACCCACCACCCTTGGTATATGGGGTAGGCGCCCTACTCACTGAGCCACAGGCATTGCCTTTTGCCTATGCTTTTTAAAAATATTGACTTCCAGTTTTATACTACTGTGATCAGAAAAGATAATTGAGATGACTTCATTCCTCTAAAATTTTTTAAGACTGGTTTTGTGGCCTAATATATAATTATCTTGGAGAATGTCTCATGTGCATCTGAGAAAAATAGGTATTCTGCTGCTATTGGATGGAATGTTGTGTCTATGTCTGTTAGGTCCACTTGGTAAAGTGTGGCTCAAGTTGAATGCGTTCTTATTGGTTTTCTGTCCAGATCACCTAATTGATAAAAATGACCGCATTGATAAAATTGGGATATTAAAGACTCTCACTGTTATTGTATTGCTCACAATTTCTCACTTTAGCTCTATTAACATATGCTTTGTCTATTTAGGTGCTCTGATGTCAAGTGCATATACATTTACAGTTGTCATATTCTCTTAATTAACTGACCTCTTTAATATTACGTGATGATCTTCCTTGTCTCTAATGGCACTTTTTGTAGCAGGGCCTATTTTTTGTGATATAAGTATTGATAACCCTACTCTTTTCTGGTTTCCATTTGTATGGCATATCTCTTTTCATCCCTTCTCTTTAACTCTGTACATGTCCCTATGAGTGAAATTAATCTCTTATAGGTAACATATAGTTATGTTTCTTAAAACATGTATTCAGGGTGGCACCTGTGACTCAAAGGAGTAGGGTGCCAGCGCCATATGCTGGAGGTGGTGGGTTCAAACCCAGCCCCGGCCAATAACTGCAAAATAAATAAATAAATAAATAAATAAATAAATAAATAAATATATATATACACATATATTTTACTGGTTTTATATACTTTTTACATATTTTCATCACACTGCTTAACATAACCTTCCTGGCATTTTCTTAGTTATTGTGTTTATATTTTACATTTAGTAAGTTTCACATGTACTCTTTTAAGAAGCACCATAGGTGTGATCCCACCAATCACCCTCCCTCCGGACATCCTCCCCCCTCCCATCCCCTCCCCATCCCCTTTCCTTATATTCTCGGGTTAAAATTGTTTTCTGGGGGTTTTTTGTTTATTTGTTTGGGATTTTCTTTGTAGGTCCTTTGTCCCATTTTTCCCCTCTCTTCCTGTTTTCTTTTGTGTTTTGATGATTTTTCTGTAGTGATATGCTTTGCTTCTTCTATCTTTATCTTTATTCTTGTATCTCTTCTAGGTTTTTCCTTTGTGGTTACCATTTTATTTTCTGGTTTCCATTTGTAACTAAAATATAGTTACACCACTCTATTTTAAGATGATAATAACTTAACATTAACTACTTGCAAAAACTCTGCCTTTTTACTCCCTTTCATTTTATGGTTTTGATGGTACAATTTTCATCTTTTTGTATTGTGTATGAATAACTAAGTCTATGTAACTATAGTTAATTTTAATTCTTTTGTCTTTTAACCTTTCTACTAGAATTATAAGTGATTTACACACCATCCTTGCAGTGCTTTAGTATTCTGAATTTGACTATATGTTTACCTTTACCAGTAAGTTTTATATTTTCATATTTTCATGTTACTTATTAGTGTTACTTCAGCTTGAAGAACACTCGTTAGTATTTCTTATAAGGCAGGTATTGTGGTGATTAACTCCTTCAACTTCTTTTTGTCCGGGAAAGGATTGATGTCTTTCTTTATTAAAGAACAGATTTGCTCAGTAAAGTATTCTTGATTGCATGTTTATTCTTCTAGAACTTTGACATACCACTTTCTTCCAGCTTGCAAAGTTTTTGCTAAGAAATCTATGACAACTTTATTGTATTTCTTCTATATGATTCTTTTTTTCTCTTGTTGCCTTGAAAATTCTTACCTTGTGTTTGATTTTTGACACATTAATTGTAATCTTCTTTGGATTAAATCTGATTGTAAACTTTTCAGCTTGATATACCTGGATGTTTATCTTTTTCTAGATGAGGGAAGTCTGTCACTATTGTTTCTTTAAGTAAGCTTTCTATCCTTTTCTCCTTCTCTAATTACTGTTATGTAAATGTTTGCCTTCTTGATGTAGTCTCATAGGCCTGGTCCTGTAAGTTTTCTTCATTCCATTTTATTTTGTTTGTTTGTTTGTTTATTCTCTGCTGACTAGATCATTTCAAATAATCTATCTTTAAGTTATATCTATCTTCTTTCTTATGCTTGATTTACTCTGCTGTTGAAGATCTCTATTGAATTTTGTAGTTCAGTCATAGTGCTTTTCAACTTCAAATTTTCTGTTTGATTCTTTTTAATTTTTTTCTCAGTTGAGCTTCTTGTTTTGTTTTTATATTTCCTGATTTTAGTAAATTGTTTACATGTCTTTCCTTTTGATTCACTAAACTGTAGAATCATTATTTTGAATTATTTGCCAAGTACTTTATAGATCTTCACTTCTTCTGGGTCAGTTACTGGAAGTGTATTGTATTCCTTTTCTAGGGCCACATTTTCCTGATTCTTCATGATCTTTGTAGCCTTATGAAGGTGTCTGCACATTTGAGGAATTCACCCATTCCAGACTTTATGAACTGCCCTCATTAAGAAAGAAATTTTACCACCAGGGGTTGAGGAGGTATGTGCTGTGACACCAGTTCTGGTGATTTGGGGCACCTTATGTGGGAGGGGCATCTGCTGCTCCAAGTCTAAGGGGTTTTGCAATAATTCATCAGCTGAGATAGGTGGGCTCTATAATATCGGCTACTAGGTAGTCCTTGGTGGGAAGACCTATGTGAAGTCCATAGTGGGAGTGACAGTTGTTGGGTTCCTCAGTGGCTTCCCTGGGTTCAGTGGCAAAGATTTATGGTAGGCAGTAGTAGAGGTCAATGTGCATTGTGTGTGAGGTGGGTAGATCAGGACCAATTGCTAGCACATGTACACTGGCTGCACTGTGACCTTGGGCAGAGTGCTGTGGTGCACATATCTGGGGTGACCCTGGAGTGAGAGTGTATGGAATAGGCACGATACAACTATGCTGCATCTCTGGGCTGGGATCCCCACTGTGACAACAGATAGTGTGGCTCCAGAGAGTGGCAAGGGAGAAGGGTTGTGACTCAAGCACTTGAAGACTATAAAGGTGAAAAACTGCAGGGCTTTTAGTGGTGAAAGCTACAGGGATTATTCTGTGGCTATCCTGACTGTTTTGTCTGCAGCAAAATGCTCCTAGGGTCCTCTAGGGAGCAAGGCACTGGGGTCCTCTGAGGAGCAAGCTGTTGAAGTCTGTAGCACTGAACACTTCAGTGTCTTCAGTGGTAAAAGCTGCAAGGAGTTCACAGTGTCTCTCATGGTTATAAAGGCGCTAAGCAGAGAAGTCTGCTAGAGTCTGGGACAGAGAAGGGCAGTGGCAACTGTGATGACTCCCAATATGCGGTTGATACTGATAGCTTTCATTTCTAATTTTGTCCCTCACCTTCTTCAGATGTCTCAACGGTGCCAGTTTCCCAAGAAATCTAGATGAGGTGAAACTGAAGCTGGGCATTTAAGCAGTACCTCAATAGGCTTGGCAAGTGGGTTGCTTACCCACTTTCCAGTTATCTGTGAGGGAGAATTGCAAGCTCAGGAAATCCCTCTGTATGTAGAGCGTGGAGAATGGGGATGCAGGTGAAATGAAACTGTTTTATGTGTGTGTGTGTGATTATTCTCCCCTCCCCCAATCTATTGCTATATAGCTTCTTAGGTGGAGTCACAACCCCTTTCAGAGTTATTTTCATTCACAGATAGCTTTCAAATTTTTGTTTTTTGTTGGGGGAATGAAGGTTGTTAACTCCTACTCTGCCATCTTGCTCTGTCGTTTACTTAATGATTTGTAAAAACTCTTCATGTATTAAAAGGAAAGTGGTCTTTTTCTTTGTTTTTTCTTTCTTTCTTTTTTAGAAAAATGTCAGGTTAATATGAGGATACAGCTTATTAGGTTACAATGTTTGCATTTGTTGGGTAGAGTCCCTCTTGTGGTTCTGTCCTGCACCCAGGAGGTATGCCATCTCCCCTTAAATTGTGACCATTAGGTGGGAGCTTCCCCATACCTCTCCCTTCTTTCCTCTCCCCACTCTTCACCTCTCCTCCCAACTTGAATTGAATTTATCTTTTGTGTGGGTGTGTATTTAATTGACTATTGACTTCATATTACTATTGGTTATTTGCTTTTCCATTCTTGTGATACTTTACTAAGAAGAAGGTGTTTCAACTCTATCCAGGTAAATACAAAATATGTAAAGTCTCCATATTTTCTCATGGCTGAATAGTATTCCACAGTATACACATGCCACACTCTATATATAATCCATTCATTGGTTGACGGGCAATTTGGTTGATTCCACATCTTCACAACTGTAAAGTCAGCCATGTAACAAACTTTCTTTTTTTTTTCTAAATTGAAAATGTTTAATTGTTTAGGGTTCATTAGGGTACAAATAATTAGGTTGCACTGATTGCATTTGTTAGATTAATGTTCCTCTTATAATTGTGTTCTACCTTGAAGAACACAATTATGGGGTTCTTCTCTCCCCATTTGCTCATTCCCCTAACCCTCTCACACACTGTATTACCTCATCTACTGCCTTCATATTATAATTGAGTACAATGGATTCTTGCTTCTCCATTCTTGTGATGCTTTACTAAGTAGAATATGTTCCATACCATAGAATATTATTCAGCCATTAAAAACATGGAGACTTCACAGCATTTGTATTAACCTGGATATAAGTGGGACACATTATTCTTAGTAAGGCATCACAAGAATGGAGAAGCATGAATCCTATGTATTCAATATTGATTTGAGGACAATTACTACATGATGGCTGTGGAGAAAGGGGAAAGCAGAAAGAGAGAGAAGGAGGTGGGTGAGGGAAAGAAAGAGCAGAGAGAGGGAATAAGGGAGGGGGTGGGGGTCTCAGTGTATGATACATCTTGTACCCTCAATGAATCCCAAAAAAAATTAAAAAAGAAGAATATGTTCCACCTCCATCCTGGCTAATATAAAAGATACAAAGTCTCTATCTTTTTTAATGGCTGAATAGTATTCCATGGTACACATATAGCACAGCTTCTTAATCCATTCCTGCTTTGGTGGGCATTTTGGCTGTTTCCACATTTTGGCGATTGTAAATTGGTCTGCAATGGTCTAGTGCAAATGTCCTTATGATAACATGATTTTTTTTTTTTTTCTGGGGCAGCACCTGTGGCTCAAAGGATTAGGGCACCAGCCCCATATACTGGAGGGGGCCAAAAACTGCAAAAAAAAAAAAAAAAAAAAAAAAAAAAAAAGATTTTTTTTTTTCTTCTGGGTAGCTGCCTAGTAATGGAATTGTAAGATCAATACTTCCATACTTCCTTCCAAAAAGGTTGTATTAGTTTGCAGTCCCACCAGCAATGTAAAAGTGTTCCCTTCTCTCCACATCCAAGCCAGCATCTGTAGCTTTGAGACTTTGTGATGTGGGCCATTCTCACTGGGGTTAGGTGATACCTCAGGGTTGTTTTGATTTGCATTTCTCTGATAAGTAGGGGTGATCAGCAGTTTTTCATGTGTTTGTTAGCCATTCATCTGATTTCTTTAAAGAAGGTTCTATTCATATCTCTTGTCCAGTGACATATGGGTTTGTTGGGTCTTTTTTTGCTGATTAATTTGAGTTCTCTATAGATCCTGGTTATAAAGCTTTTGTCTGATTCATAATATGCAAATATCTTTTCCCATTCTGAAGGTTGTCGATATGCTTTGGTTGTTGTTTCCTTGGCTGTACAGAAGCTTTTCAGTTTAATTAAGTCTAATTTGTTTATTTTTGTTGTTGCAATTGCCATGGAAGTTTTCCTCATAAAGTCTTTCCCTAGGCCACTATCTTCAAATGTTTTCCCCACACTTTCTTTGGGGATTTTTATTGTTTCATTTCTTATATTTAAATCTCTTATCCATCTTGAATCAATTTTTGTAAGTGATGAGAGGTGTAGGTCCAGTTTCAATCTTTCACACGTGGTTATCCAGTTCTCCCAACACCATTTATTGAATATGGAGTCTTTCCCTCAGTGTATGTTCTTGTTTGGTTATCAAAAATCAGGTGACTGTAAGATGTTAATTTCATCTCATGGTTTTCTATTCAGTTTCAAATGTCAATGTCTCTATTTTTGTGCCAATACCATGCTGTTGTAATCACTATGGCCTTGTAGTTTAGCCGAAAGTCTGGTAGGGTGATAACCCAGCTTTGTTTTTATTACTAAGAATTGCCTTGGCTATATGAGGGTTTTTTAATTCCATATAAAATGAAGAATTATTTTTTCCAAGTCTTGAAAGTACGATGATGGTATTTTAATGGGTATTGCATTGATTCTGTAGATTGCTTTGGGAAGGGTAGACATTTTGACAGTGTTGATTCTTCCCAGCCCTGAGCATGGTATGTTCTTCCATTTGTTAAGATCTTCTGCTATTCATTTTCTTAGGATTTCATAATTTTCTTTCTAGAGGTCCTTCACATCTATTGTTAGGTATATTCCTAGGTTTTTTGTTTGTTTGTTTGTTTGTTTGTTTTTTTAAGCTACTGTGAAAGGAATTGTGTCCTTGATTAGCTTCTCATCTTGGCTGTTATTGGCATATGCAAATGCTACTGATTTGTGGACATTGATTTCATATCCTGAGACATTGCTTATATATATATATATATATATATATATATATATATATATAATTAAATCATAGCTGTGTAATTGCTGTATTTTTTGATAACTTCCAGGAGTTTTGTGGTTGAGTCGTCTCTGGGATTCTCTAATTATAAGATCATATCATTGGCAAAGAGGGAGAGTTTGACCTCTTCTGCCCTTATTTGAATGCCATTTATTTTCTTCTCTTCTCTGATTATATTGGCTAGATCTTCTAGCACTATGTTGAATAGTAGTGGCAACCTTGTGTGGTTCTAGTTCTAAGTGGAAAAGCTTTCAGTTTTAGTGCATTAGGTATAATAATTAGCTATGGGTTTGTCATACATGGCTTTGATCAATTCAGAAATGTCCCACCTATGACTACTTTCTTAAGTGTTCTAGTTAGAAAAAGATAATGAATTTGTTCAAATGCTTTTTCTGCATCTATTGAAAGGATCATATGGTCTTTATTTTGCTTCCTGATATGTGAATTACATTTATGAATGTGTGCATATTAAACGACCAGTCAAGCATCACTGGGTGAAACTTACTTGGTCGTAATGAATGATTTCTGTAATGTATAGATGTAATCTATTGGCTACGATATTACTGGGAATTTTTCATCTATATTCATTAACAAAATTGGTCTGAAGTTCTCCTTTTTAGTTAGGTCTTTTCTTGGTTATGGTATCAGGGTTATGTTTGCTTTGTAGAACGTGTTAGGGAAGATTCCTTACTTCCTAATTTTTTGTAATAATTTCTACAGTGTGTGTATAAGCTCTTCTTTGTGTGTTTGATAGAATTCTGGCATGAAGCCATCTGGCCCAGGGCACTTTTCTGTTGGGAGATTGTTTATTATTTCTTCCATATCATTTCTTAAAATTGGACTGTTTAAGAAAGCTATTTCTTCATGATTAAATTTAGGGGGAGGGTGTGATTCTAGGTATTGATCTATTTCCTTCTCATTAACATATCTGGAAATAGTGTTTCTTGTACTCAGAGATGATCTCTTGTGTCTCTGTGGCATCTGTTGTTATTTCCCCTTTATAGTTTCTGATTGAGGTTATTAGAAATTTTATTTTGGGGGATTGTATTAAAGATGGTGGCCGAGTAACAGCTTTCCTGTAACTGGGCATGGCGAGTCTGGGGAGAAGAGACTCCAGGAATCTCTGGCCGGTGGGATCTGCCTATGATCATCCCTTTGAGGATACAGGGAGCCAGCAAGGGACTTCTGGATCCCAGGAGGAGGACAAAAACAGTGGAAAACTGGCAAGTGGCTGTGTGTGTTTGATCCATCTAATCACGCCAGTAACCATGAGTACAAGCAGCAGTGAGACTGCAAAATGGAAAGGCCTTACCTGTGAACTGTTTTGGTGTCCTTGGACTTGGCGCTCAGTTGAGCTGCCTTGGGGAGAGCTTGAGCAGGAGTATGGAGAACGTTGGGCATTGTCTGGGGCCCCAGACTGAGCCACTGAAAAAACTGCTCCGGCATGTTCTGCCCTCAGGGTCCCAGAGCAAGGATCGGGTGGGACAAAGAAATCTAGTGACTGAGCAGCCTAAAGGCGGGGACTGAACTGCCTTACAGCCTTAATCCTTAGGGGCAGAGTGAGACGATTTTGGCACACTGGAACCTTGGGCTATTGCCCTGGGTAGAGTGCCGTGACATCACAGCTCATAGCAATCTCAAACTCCTGGGCTGGGAGCTGCCCAGACCTCCGTAAGAGCTGTGTGGCAACCCCTGACCAGTGACCCACACCCACTGGACCTTGGCATTCCCTGACCAGGAACTGTGGGAGCCACGCAATCCGGCATCCTCCCTCGTGTGTCCTCCCAGCCTCCAGACTAGCTCGTTCATCTGGCCAGGGACCCTGGTAGCTGCGTGCCCTCTGGAGTCCTCCCTGCTTCTGTGCAGAGCCCTTCTCCCGGCCAGAGACTGCTAGAGCCTTGGGTTTTCTGTGCCAAAGTCACTGGGCACCAGGCACTCCCAGAACTGTGCACACCACCCCCGGCCCTGTTGCTGGATCCGGGTGTGTCACACACCAGAGCTGCTTCCAGAACCAGAACTCACTAGCTAGGGCAGCCACAGAAAAACAACACAGGGTCACTCCCTACAAAGATCCAGCAATAATAGAGTGATCCCGCTGGGGTCTCACCTTGGAGACACACCTCCCCAACTCTGAGGATGGCCAGAGGCAATGGTAAAAAACAATCATGAGGTGAAATCAACAGAAAAACTCTGGCAATGTGAATAATCAGAGTAGATCAACTCCCCCAAGGATCAATGGGGGCAGAAACAACACAAGACCCCATGCACAAACAAATAGCTGAGACGTCAGAAATCGAATTCAGTATCTGGATAGCAAATAAGATCAAATTAGAATTCCAAAATTTATCTCAAGAATTCAACGAATTCAAAGACCAAATGATAACAGACTTTGACACATTGAGACAAGAAGTTGCATCCCTCAAAGATCTGAGAAACACAGTAGAATCCCTCAGTAACAGAATGGAGCAAGCAGAAGAAAGGATTTATGGCATTAGAGACAAAGCTTTCAAACACTCCCAAATCCTCAAAGAAGAAGAGAAATGGAGAGCAAAAACAGACCACTCTCTCAGAGAGCTCTGGGATAATTCAAAGAAAACCAATATTCGTCTTATAGGGATCCCTGAAAATGACGAAGTGGTGTCACAAGGCACAGAGTCTCTTCTCCATGAGAT
>CAUYPK010088454.1:0-11956 GCA_963574355.1 Loris lydekkerianus
TCTGGACTGGTTCTTCATGTTGCCTGGAGTTTTCTGCTGATTCTTCCTCATGAGTGATTTCTTTTATCTGTTTCCTTGCCCTAATTTTCCTTTCACTTCCTCTTGCTCTTTAAGTTCTCGTGCCTGTGGACTAAGGTTTCGATGAATCCTTTTGGTATATGACCAGAAGGATGAGAAGGTTGAAGAGCAAGAAAGGGAAGAAAGAAAGCAGGAATGAGCGAAAAGAAAAAAAAAAGAGAAATGAGAGGGGGTGGGTAAAAGGAATATTGACAAAAAGAAGAGAGGCACAGAAAGAAGGAGACAGAGCAATATAGGTGTACAGTAGGGTACTTTGACACAACCTTAAAAAAACCCCAACTTCTGGGGGTGCCCAATTGGGTGGTTCCCTTGAGGTCAGCAGCTCTTTGCTAACCTGATCAGACACAGTACCCCACCCCCACCAAGTAGAGAGGAAAGACAAAAATGCTATAAATCAAACCAAAACAAGCAAACAGAAAACTTTACGGGATAAAATTGGGTGAAAAATCAAATAATAGCGGTAGAAACACTAGCGAAAATGAAGTTCTGTTTATTGAAAAAGGCAGCAATGGGAAATTAAAATTAAACTAGAAAAATTGAGAAAGACAAAAAATCTGGACGGAAAAGGTTGAAATTAAAAAACAAAACAACCTCAACAACATCAAAATAAACTAAAAAAAAGCAACCAAACAGAAAAAAAAAAAAAAAAGAAAAAAACAACCAAAAACAAAGCAGTATATATATGTTGTTGTATATTGTCTGGGCATTACATGGTCTTCTGGGGTATGAGATGTTAATCACAGTGCTGATATGACTGGAGGCTGCTGATATCTCAAACCCCAATGGGCAGACACCCTAAATCTCTCTTCAGCCCTCTTAAAAGGCACTTTGAACTTGTAAACTTGCTGAGTAGATGCTTTTTCAGGAAAGTGCTTGTCGCTGGAATCACCGCTGAAGTGGCTCTCCTCTTACCCAGTGTGCCAAAACTGGTTTCACTCTGCTCCTGAGGGTTGGGGCTGTAAGGCGGCTTAGACCCTGTCCTTAGGCTACTCAGTCACTAGGTTACCAGCTACCCTGAGGGCAGAGTTTGCCGGGGCAGATTACTCAAAATGGCTCCCTGTGACCCACAGCCAAACACTATTAGCTCCATCTGGCTCAGTGGCTCAGACTGGGGCCCTAGACAACAGCCAAAGTTCTCCATACTCCCATTCAGGCTCTCCCCAAGGCAGTTCAACTGAGTGCCAAGTCCAAAGACACCAAAACAGTTCAGAGGTAAGGCCTTTCCGGTTTGTAGTCTGGCTGCTACTGTACTTACAGTTGCTTGGCAGGTTTAGACCTGTTAAACACATGCGACCACTTGCTGGTTTAGACCAGTTAAACACATGCGACCACTTGCTGGTTTTCCACTGTTTTAGTCCTCTTCTTGGGATCCAGAAGTCTCTCGCTGACTCCCTGTATCCTCAATGGGACGATTATAGGCAGATCCCACCAGCCAGAAATGCCTGGAGTCCTATCTCCACAGACTCACGGTGCCCTGATGCAAGGAAGCTGTTACTTGGCCGCCATCTTGCTCCACCCTCGTATTAAGACTTTTTAAAGTTATTTTGATCAGATATCTTTTTTTTGTAGAGTAATTATTGCACATCCACACTGTTACTGTGAAGAATCAACAATGTGGGTCCTAAGGAGAGTATGTTTGTTGGCTTTTAAGATTTTAACCACTAGATGGTGGTATTGGACTGTCTAGTTAAGTGGTCTAGTTTTTGTCAGAATCAGTGTGTATGTGTGTGAAACAGAAATACAATTAGAATTTACTGTGAATTTGTTTCTCCTGTCTAGAAAAGTATACCTACCAAAGAAAATTTGAGAGTGATTTAACTGTGTGACACACATTGTACAGATTGCCAGAATCAATGTATTTAATGGCAGTGATTTTGCCTCATATTCTTTGGGGAAAAAATAGATGTAATAAGTGTAGAATGCTTTTATTTTCTCACTAGCACATCATCTAATATATTTGTCTTTACTCTGTTGTAATGAAGTTCCCTGATCTTAGCAAAGGCTTAGCCCTCTACTGCTCATTAGACCTCATCATTTCTTTCCTTCTCAGGAAAATTATTTTTAAAATTATCTCTTTTATATCATCTCTTCTTTCTCTCTTAGCTCTTTCTCACTCAGACATACCCTGAGGTCATCTGTTTAAAAATGTTTCTTGACTCCATATGTTCTGCTCCTCCTTCATTGAAAACTCCATTTCTTCATGAATCATCCTTTTTATACTGTTCCGATCAGATTTCTGTTCCTGCTCATCCCCTAAAACTACTTCTGTAAAGGTTATCAGTGATCTCCATGTTGTCGAATCTGTTCACCAGTTCTCTGTTCAAATTTTTGTACTTTTCATCTTTCAGAATAGTTGATCACTCCCTTCCTAAATACATTGCTGTCTAATTTTCTGTACCACCACACTTTTATACTTTCCCTTTTGTGTCAGTGTCTCCTTCTTTTTAATCTTTGCTTGCTCCTTTCTTTGCTCATTTTCTAAATATTTGTTGGCTATACTATTTTCAATATTTCTTCTCATTTTCATAAACTTCCTTTTTAAGCTTATATAGTTTTCTTCACTCATTACCTTCACTGATGACTACCATTATGTGTGCATGCTTACAGTACTGTTCTTCCACCTGAATGCGAGGTTCTTAAATCTCAAAATACTTGCTTTATACCCACTTGGTTGTCTAGTTAGTATCTTAGACTTAATACTGTATACCAAGAAGAATTGCCTGGTTTTTCTCCTAAACATCCGGT
This sequence comes from Loris lydekkerianus, assembly GCA_963574355.1. NCBI lineage: Eukaryota > Metazoa > Chordata > Mammalia > Primates > Lorisidae > Loris > Loris lydekkerianus. The sequence goes on from CAUYPK010088454.1 coordinate 2,824, forward strand.
ACTTTCCAGTCTTCCTCTTATAAGTAAAAAGCACCACCATTTACCCAGTTTAGCCTCCAAACCATGAGTCAGCTCTGTTCATAAACCAGAGATAATCCAGAGGTAATCAGCATCATTCACCTCCATCTTCCTGCCCTTGATAGCACATAACGTCCTTGTACCTGTAAATCCCTGACTGCTGCTGCTGACACAGACTAGAGAGCCTCAAAGTATGATGCTGACTGACAATGAAAGACCACCCCACCTTGACATCAGCCAGTAGGTTGGACCTGTAGAGGCTCTGGAACCACTGGGCCACATGCTTGAATCATAAGTGGGTTAGAAGTCTTGTGGTGAAGACTTTGGTAGGAGATAGGGTACGGGACAGAACCTGCAGATAAATTCTATTTCCTTCTTTCTCTTAGTGGACTGTTTCCAAGACACAGTGGTTTTGTGTGGTCTCTTTGAAGAAGTTCTACAAGATCAACAATCATCTGTATTTGCTTTTGGAGCTGTTGCCAGCTTAACACAAGCTTTGTGTTTATTTTTCTTTCCTTCCTTATTTCTCTTTTTCCCTCACTCTTGCTTCCTTGAGATCTGACCCCCAGTAACGAATTAGCCAGTAAACTTTGGCCTCAGGGTATTCCAAGATAAGTCACTATCTTGACTCTTTTTTCTGGGTATCCCAAGATAAGGCACTGTCTTGAATCTTTTTTTCACTTTCCACATCCACTCCAAGTTGAGTCAGTTTTACCTTTTCAGCATATTTGAAATCTTTTCCTCTCTTTCTGTTTTCTTTGCTGTTATCCTAGCCTAACTGGTGGTTATCTCTTACTTAAATTACTTAGGTAATCTCGCAACTGGTTTCTCTGTGCGCGATATTATTATTATTATCTTTTTTTTTTTTTGAGACAGAGTCTTCCTATGTCATCCTTGGTACAGTGCTGTGGCATCACAGATCTCAGCAACTTCAGACTGTTGGGCATAAGCGATTCTCTGGCCTCAGCCTCCCAAGTAGCTGGGACAACAGGTGCCCACTACAATGCCTGGCTATTTTTTTGTTGTAGTTTTCATTGTTGTTCGGCATACTGGGGCCGGGTTTGAACCTACCAGCCTTCATGTATGTGGCTGGTTTCCCCTAGCCGCTGAGCTACAGTTGCTGAGCCATACAATATTATTACACTCTATTTTACCCTCAGTCTTATCTTTTCAAAATGTAAATCAGTTCATGTCTCACAATTGCATAAAACTACAGATTCTCATACATCAATTAAGTCCACACTCATAATCATGGTCTGCTACATTCTCTGTGATCATGACTTTATCCTCCCTCTCTGATTCTTTCTTTCTTTCCTCACTCTACTACAGCTACTCTAGTTTTATTTCTTTTCCTTAACATGTTGTTTGGTCCTGCCTTGGACTCTTTTTTGCCTTTGTCTAGAATGGACTTCCACCAGATTTTCAGTTGGCTGATCACTTTTGTCATTGAAGTCTCAGCTTGAATGCCTTCTTAGATCTTTACTGATCACTTATTCTTAGTAGCCACTTGGTCACTCCCTGTCATATCCCTCCATTTATTTTCTTTATTATAGTACTTATATTTTATCTTAGTTCGTTGTCTTTCTCTCCCTGTCCCCTTCCCACTTCCATGCACTCTAGAAAGTAAGATCTAAAAAATAGTAGGGACCTTTTGTATCTTACTGAATACTCTATCTTCAGTTGCTTGAATCCTACCTGGCCCAGAGTAAGTGCCCAGTAAATATTTATTAAATGAATAATCTGTTAACTAAGTATATAGCTCATTGAATTTGATGCTATAGTAAATTAAAAATCTAATTGGGAGCAAAGTAGCTAAACACTGTGACGTTTCTGTCTTATAAATGAGTGTGCTATCTAACTTATTTGGCTTAGTGACCAGCTGTTCTTTACCTCAATGTAGGGTATTATCTCACCCTGCCCTTTTGTGATCCCTGGAGCTATTCACTTTGCTTCCTTCCTTGTGCTAGTACAGTTGCATACTGTTAAGGTTGTCTTTAAACTGGCTGAATCAGACCTTGGTCATTTATTAACCATAGTGACTTTAAACCAAGATTTTTTATCTTTTAATGCTTTGTATCCCACAGCTGCTATTGGACTGTGTCTGCTCAGTCTGTTCCAAACTGAAGTTAAGAGATATGCTGTAGAAGGCACGAGACACCATTTATTAGGTGCCAAATTTCCTATGAGGCCAAAAGGGAGGACCTAAGTGGGTGGCACCCTTTATTTTTAGAGAAGTAAACAAAGGGGAGAAATGAAAGGGGAGAGCAATTTAATAAGCTGATGATAGTGAAGTAAATGCCTGCCATTTCTTGCTTCCCTTTTCGCTAGTAGAAAACACCTCATTTATTCATTTAAACTGTGTATGCCTGTGTGTAACAAATCACATTTCATTAAGCAGTGCCTCTGCTAGCAGAAAGGTTATGTTTTCAAAGTAAAAACAGTGAAATGGAAAGAGAATGTTTTCATTTTTTCTTACATTTATGCTCCTGCTGGGCCCAGTGGCTCATGCCTGTAATCCTAGCACTTTGGGAGGCCAAGGTGGGTAGATTGTTTGATTCAGGAGTTTGAGACCAGCCTGAGCAAGAACGAGGCCCAGTATCTAAAAAATAGCCAGGCGTTGTGGCAGGTGCCTATAGTCCCAGCTACTTGGGAGGCTGAGGCAAGAGAATCACTTAAGTCCTAAGAGTTTGAGGATGCTGTGAGCTATGATGCTATGGCACTCTACTGAAGACAAGAAAGTGAGACTCTGTCAAAAAAAAATAAAAATAAAAAATCTGTGTTTCTGTGTTTGTACATGTGAATATATTTGCATGTGTGTGCATTTATGCATGCCTCCCTAATGAGAAAAGGAAATTAGTGAAGGTCAGTGTCATCTTGAACCTCCTAGTTTATTTTGTACTTGTGGACAATTTAAGCTCAGGTACATAAGCAGCTTTGTGGGATGGGAATGGGGTAAGTTTTCCTCTTTCTCCTAGGATTGCTTTTTGCTTTGTAGGATATTAACATTCCTGATGCCCTGTTACTAGTGTCTTTAAGTCATAGTGACAACAAAATACATCTCCATAAATTTTGATAAATGCCTTCTATGACGTAACTGCCTCTGGTTTAGATAGAAGATAAGACTGGAGAGTAGCTGGGTGTGGTGGCTCACGCCTATAATCCTAGCACTCCAAGAAGCCAAGGCAGGTGGATTGCCTTACAAGACCACCAGCCTGAGCAAGAGGGAGACCCTGTCTCTAAAATGTAGCTGGACACTGTAGTGGGTGCCTGTAGTGCCCAAGAGTTTGAAGTTGCTGTGAGTTGGGATACAGAGGATGACAAAGTGAGACTCTGTCTCCAAAAAAAGTAAAAAGACTGGAAAGCAAAAGGATGTTTGTAGACATGACAAGCATGTAATAGTGCTTGGGCCAAGTAGATCAGGGATTGGGAAACCATAGCCTTTTGTAAATAAAGTTTTATTGGGACACAGCCATACACATTTGGCTATGGGCTGATTTTGTGCTATAGTGGTAGAATTAAATGGTTGACAGACTATCTGGCCCAGAAAGCCTAAAATACTTGGCTGTGTGGTTCTTTACTATCTCAACCCTTGCTCTGGAGACCAAAGACCAGTCTTCCTCAAAATCCACAAAGACTTTTGAGACCTCAAACGTTCAAGGTGTTAGGTTCCCTTTGCTATACCCAGAATTCTGATCTCTGTTCTTTCTACCCATACTCACCTTCCCCTAGTCTTGGGATTTCTCATAATTTCTGTGCCTCAAATGATGAGATAATGCAAAATAAGAATTAATATGCTTGCTACTTTTATAGGATAGGATAGAATTTCTTTATACTTTCTACTTTTTTCTGATACATTATCAGCATCATTATCTCCCATTCCCTCTTTTCATGTCTTCCATGCATATCTCTGCTGCATTTTTTCTGATACATTATCGACACGCTACCTCCTTTCTCTCTTTCATGTCTTCCATGTGTCTCTGCTGCTTTTCAGGACTTCTTATAGAGAAGGTAGGACAAATAGGGTAGCTAGAATTTGTGCCCAAGAGCCAGAGCACATCTCTATAAAAATTAGAAAATTTAGCTGGACATGGTGGCATATACCCATAGTCCCAGCTGCTCGGGAGGCTGAGGCAGGAGAATCACTTGAGCCCAGGAGGTTGCAGTGAGCTATGATGACACCACTCCACTTTAGCCCAAGTGACAGAGTGAGACTCTGAAAAAAAAAAAAAAAATGCCTGGGCCCCACTACACAAGTATCTTGTTTTACTTGTTTTGAGGCAGTGACAGTGGGGTGTGTGTGTGTGTGTGTATCTCCATAATCTCCCTAGACTATTCCAAATACAACCAGGAACGAAAATTGCTAGATTATGTATTTTCTGTTTACTTCTAAAAAACAAAAATAGTAGCATTGAGGGAAAGGTACACGGTGGAGAGTTTCAACTTATAATGAAGAATGTTCTAGTGATTAGGCCATTCTTCTAGAATTACCTGAACATGTGTACGTGGATTAACCACTTGTGAAGGATGCTTTGAAGATGACTGCTTTGAATAACATGTAGAATTTGTAGAACTTGGTTGTTCCTTAATTTTAAAAAATCCTTCTGTGCTTCTGCAGATTTAGCATCACATGTGTAAGCTCAGTTTTAGCATTTTGAGTTTGAATTGTCTGTGGTACGCTCTAGGTGGAGATGTTACCTTGACTAAATGGCTCTGGAACTTAGAGAGAGACCTGACTGGGAGAACATCAATGCAAGAGTGGTAGCGGAAAAATCTCCAGAGTGTTCTTTTTTATAAGCTTACCATGCATTATTAGGGATGAATAAAACAGATATAGATTGAAGCCCTTATCAATTGAAGAATCTTTACAAAATTACCCAGAAATTTTTTAAACTATCATCTGTGTCAGATTGCTGTAGTAGTTCCCAACAGTTTAGCTGACACTGGATCATAAATTTCTCAGGAATGTCCTTTAAAATTAATCTAAAATGAATGAGAGTGTAGGCAGACACTGAAGTAATGAAAACAAATCTGGTGGTGATTTCTAAGTCCAGAAAATAAAACAAAATCTTGGAGAAGGATTTCTAAGTTCTGTTTTATTTCATAATTGCTCTGCTCTCTTTTGCTATCCTTTCCTTTCATCTCTTTTTTTCTGCATCATTATTGCCAGTTCATGAACAGAGAATTATATGATAAATAATTTTTTTTAGTACCAGATTTTTGAAATTTGGTCACTGACTCTCAAAGATGTACTGAAAATATGGTATTAATGTAACTTTAACAACTACAGATACCGGGAGGCAATTCAGAAGTGGGATGAAGCCCTACAGTTGACCCCAAATGATGCTACCTTGTATGAGATGAAATCCCAGGTAATAAATATGAAGAATTTTACTTTCATTATGAAATTGTGCTATGTTTGTTTGGTGAGCAATGATAATTTAAAATAGAACTTCCTCACATTGCTCTTTTCAAGTACTATAGTTGGGAAAAATATCTTATTGATGTTTATGGCTCTGCCTAAGCATAAAATTAGAAATTCATTTGCCTTCACAATGAAGTTACCTTTTATTTCAACCTAATTTTTATAAGTAGATGGGTATCTTTTAAAAGGTGCTGGTGATCTCTAAATAATGAGTAGTATCTGCTTTCCTTGTATTTAATTGTGGCAGACTTAGCATTAGTTCAGTTTTCTTTAAAGGATGGATTGGGTCCTGAATGAAGTTTCTCTAAAAATGGCTTAGTCCTTAGGAAAAGGTCAGAATAGATGCAATTTATTAATAGTTTAAAAATAACGTTTGTACTTTAAAAATACATTAATAATAATTTGTGGGAAAGTCCATAAAGAAGGACTCTGAGCACTTGAATTAAGTTATCTAAGTGACTTTAAAAGTCTCAAACATATTTTAACATAAAAAGTCTTTTTGGCAGATAATGGTTACAATTCAGTCTTGATCTGCTCACCTAACAATTTGCAAATGATGGTCTCAAACATTTGATATATCCTTTGTCAGCTTTGACATTAGTTTATTGAGGAAAAACACAAATAAGTTATGTCTGCTAAATGAAGTGCACCTTTATTTGTATTCTTTCACTTTCCAGTCTTAAATATATTTACCGATATTAACATCAGAGTTTGTGGCAAACTATATGAAGAGTTGTTATTTGAAACCTGATAATTATGTTTGTGTTACAAATTTTTTAAAATGTTAGTGGTCCTAAATGTTATAGATAAAATTCTGCCCTACCCCACAGACTAAAGTGGAGGGCTCTAAAGCTGTCTTATCTTTCTGGTTTATATGGTTTGAAAAGCCTAGTGGTGAGGCTGCCTGTAGAGTATTTCCCGTATAAACTCAAGTATAAGCCAAATTTTGTGGGGGGGGGGGAGTCGGCTTATACTTGAGTATATACGGTAAATGACTTTTATAGCAGAAAGATCATTTATTAGCCACAGGTTGGCTGATTGAACAAATTCACCTAGTTTAACAGCAAGTCTTGGGATCTCCACAAACTGCATCATAAATAGAGCAGTGTAATTGAGAGTTCATAAGCTCTCAGCCACCATGGCTAGAATATGACCACTTGGTTTTGACCAGATAGACACAGGATTCAATCACTGGAAAGTTAATATTTTATATTTTTATAGTTATTTCAGGAGTAAAAAAAGGACTATAATTCTTGACCCCAAATGGCAGAGGAGGAGGGTAAAAACCACTAAAATGCTATGTACCAGGCTAAAAATATATTTGAAAAATGGAAAGGGTTGTTTGTTTATGGTTATCCTTTAGTAGTTTACTAATTTATGAATATTACTGATAGGACTTTTCCTTCCCTTTTGGCTTACAGGTCCTAATGTCTCTTCATGAAATGTTCCCAGCAGTACATGCAGCTGAAATGGCTGTTCAGCGAAATCCACATTCCTGGGAGTCTTGGCAAACTTTGGGACGGGCTCAACTTGGATTAGGAGAGATAATCCTGGTAAGGAGGTCAAATTATTATAATGATGATATTTTAAGTTTATTTTGATGTTTTTGATCAACTGAACCAAAAAGTAAATAGGCATTTATCAAACTTTCTGTAAAAAATAAATAGCAAATTACCTATTAAAGATATTAATCCATAAGCACAGATCATAGTTATTACTAAACATTTTATTTTATTATAAATACCAATTATAACAGTGTCAGAATATTGTCATCAAATATTTAAAAAATTAACATAAATGTTGGCATTTGGTAAACCATGTTATTTAAATAGACAGTAAGCAACTTTTAGATTAGTTCTTTGAATCATTAAATTTACCACATTATAAAGTGATATTAGCATCACCATGCAGACAAAACCACTGACATTATGTAGGGGAAGGAAGAGAGTAGAATATGGGCAAGTAATGGTGACATATATTTAGAATGAAAAGTTGCTAGGCATAATGATGGGGAAATGGGAAAGAGAAGAAAGGTAAAATGAAATGCTCATTGTGTAAGTGGTACCACTGTAAAGCGGTACTAAATGCCTCTCTCCATTATGTCTGATGTCTGGACGCCTTGTTGGTAGCAAAAGCCAAATAGCTAAGAATCAGTTGTGAGAATTGTCCTGTTTTTGTTTTTCTTTCGGCAGGGCTGTATGTACCTGACCCCTAACAAAATTTAACTTAACAAGTATTTGCAAACCTAATGTAGTAGTGCCAGATTTCCTTTTTGCTATTAAGTATACTAATCAATAGTTTTTAAAATGGTTTTATTGACCTTTTACATTTGAAAATAAAATCAATTTTAAAAGTTTCTTGAGGGGCACTACTAATAGAGGGACTTCACCCAGCAAATACAAGCAGAATAACCTGGCTCATTATACCCTCCATAATTCCCCAACAATAAAAATAAAAAAAAAAAAAAAGTTTCTTGAAGGCTAAAATTACTGAAAAATCCTGAATTTAACTTCACTAACAATGGTTTTAGTAGACCATAGATGACTTAGATTTTTCTGGCACTCTTATAAATATCACTATTTCTCTTTACCAAAAACAGGGGTTTGTCAGATTCTCAGAAATCATAAGGAATTTTCATGAGAAAATAATTGAATGGACAAAGTAACTTAAAATAATAACCTGAAATGAGATTCACAGTGATGGAAAGAAACCATGTTAGCCGAGGGGTATTTTCTTTCCATTTAGTATTGTCATCTTTTCTCTTTTTACCTGAAGACTTAAATCATCCCGGAGTTTGAAGAAAGAATTCAGGGAAATTTAGTTTCCTAACAGACTAGATGAGAATAAGAAAAACAAGCGAAACCTACTAAATGCAGAATACAAATGTCCATATACAATAACTAAGAAAATGCCATGAAGGCTAAGTTGAACACTTTGATGAGAATATTTCAGATTGTATATGAAAGCAGCACATTGTACCCCTTGATTGCACTAATGTACACAGCTATGATTTAATAATAAAAATAAATAAAATAAATAAATAAATAAATAAAAATAGATCTTCCATTTAATCCTATAATTCTTCTACTAGGTATTAATATATACCCAGAAGACCAAAAATCACATTATAACAAAGATATTTGTACCAGAATGTTTATTGCAGCCCAATTCATAATTGCTAAGTCATGGAAGAAGCCCAAGTGCCCATCAATCCACGAATGGATTAATAAATTGTGATGTATGTACACTATGGAATATTATGCAGCCTTAAAGAAAGAGAGACTTTACCTCTTTCATCTTTACATGGATGGAGCTGGAACATATTCTTCTTAATAAAGTATCTCAATAATGGAAGAAAAAGTATCCAACGTACTCAGCCCTACTATGAAACTAATTTGCGGCTTTCATATGAAAGCTATAACCCAGTTACAACCTAACAATATGGGGAAGGGGGAGCGGGAGGGACGGGAAGGGGGAGGATGGGCGGAGGGAGGGTGATTGGTGGGATTACACCTGCGGTGCAACTTACAAGGGTACATGTGAAACTTAGTAAATGTAGAATATAAATGTCTTAACACAATAACTAAGAAAATGCCAGGAAGGCTATGTTAACCAGTATGATGAAAATATGTCAAATGGTCTATAAAACCAGTGTATGGTGCCCCATGATCGTATTAATGTACAAAGCTATGA
>CAUYPK010088456.1:0-13194 GCA_963574355.1 Loris lydekkerianus
GCTATGTTAACCAATGTGATAAAAATATGTCAAATGGTATATAAAACCAGTGTATGGTGGCCCATGATCACATTAATGTACACAGCTATGATTTAATAATAAATAAAATAAATAAAAAATGGAGATTTTGCAGCATTTGTACTAACTTGGATGGAGGTAGAACACATTATTCTTAGTGAAGCATCACAGGAATGGAGAAGTATGAACCCCATGTATTCAATTTTGATATGAAGACAATCAGTGACAATAACATGGTGGGGCATGGGGGAAGGGAAGAGCACACAGAGAAGGAGGGAAGGGGTGAGTGAAAGGAAGAGAAGAAAAAGAAAAAAAAAGAAACAAGAAAAGAATATGGTGGGCTTGGTGCCTGTGGTTCAAGCGGCTAAGGCGCCAGCCACATACACCTAAGCTGGTGGGTTCGAATCCAGCCCGGGCCCACCAAACAACAACGATGGCTGCAACCAAAAAATAGCCAGGGGTTGTGGCAGGTGCCTGTAGTCCCAGCTACTTGGGAGGCAGAGGCAGGAGAATCGCTTGAGCCCAGGAGTTGGAGGTTGCCGTGAGCTGTGATGCTATAGCACTCTACCCAGGATGACAGCTTGAGGCTCTATCTCAAAAAAAAAAAAAAAAAGAAAAGAAAAGAATATAGTGACTAATTCTCACATAAATTGGATTTGATTTTGACCAAAGTACATTACTTAAACACTAATTTTTAATTCAACTTGTTAATATGTTGTTTAGGATATTGCATCATCATTTATGAGTGACATATGTTTGTAATTTCCCCTTTATAATTATATATTTTCTCCAATTTTAATATCAGGTGTACCCAGATCAAGTAGTATGATTTTGAAGTATTTCTTCTTTTTCTATTGTCTATAAGATTTGGCATGATCTGTTTTTCAAAATTATCTTTTACTTTTATTTATAAATATTAGTTGTCTATTTTTTGATACTTAAAAAAGAATAATAATAAGAAGTTAACTGGGTGGCACCTGTGGCTCAAGGAGTAGGGTGCTGGCCCCATATGCTGGAGGTGGTGGGTTCCAACCCAGCCCCAGCCAAAAACTGCAAAAAAACCCAAGAAGTTAACTGATGACTTCATAATAAATCTCATAGTCAAAACATTCTATAATAGACATACTCTTATTTGACAATGTGAATGTTACTTTCGTTGCATTATAATTATTATTGCTTAATATTTTGATGTAGCAATTGTTTGATTCCTTTTCTGAATGTATTTATGTTTTTTTTTTTTTTTGAGACAGAGCCTCAAGCTGTCGCCCTGGGTAGAGTGCTGTGCCATCACAGCTCACAGCAACCTCCAACTCCTGGGCTCAAGCGATTCTCCTGCCTCAGCCTCTGGAGCAGCTGGGACTACAGGCGCCTGCCACAACGCCCGGCTATTTTTGGTTGCAGTTCGGCCGAGCCGGGTTTGAACCAGCCACCCTCGGTATATGGGGCCGGCTCCCTATTCACTGAGCCACAGGAGGTTTTTGTTTCTAGTTCTTATCTTAAACATTGTTATTGTTATTAAATTTTAAGCCTTTTTAATTTTGTGAAGGCAAAAAAATGGAAACCTAATAAACACATGTAAAAAAAATAGAAAAGAAAAGAAAATAGCCAGGCATTGTGGCAGGCTCCTGTAGTCCCAGGTACTTGGGAAGCTGAGGCAAGAGAATCATTTAAGCCCACGAGTTACTGTGAGCTATGATGCTCTGGCACCCTACCAAGGGGACAAAGTGAGACTCTATCTCAAAAAAAAGTTATACTATTGTATTTGTATAGTAGAAATATTATCTAATTGGGTGCACTTGCACATCTCTTTTCAACTCTGTATTCAGTGATGTTGTATGGTTAGCTGGAAATCAACTACAATGGGATTATTTACAACATGGCAATAGGGAAATTCTACAAATTAGGGCTGTTTTTCCAACTTGTTTGTCATTATTATTATTTTTTTGGCCAAGCAGGTGGAGGCACAGAAGCATTCAGCTAGCAAACAGAGCCATGGCCTTGCCCCATTTATCATTATCATTATTTTTAACCTCAAACTTGCTTCTCCAGTGTTTCCCATGTCACTGCTTAACGACATTGCTCATGTCACCAAGATACCAAGGAATCAGATTTATATCTTTCCTCTCACCCTAAATCTAATTAATACTAAAGCATATAGAAATGCCCCCCTCCTTTTTTTTTTTTCAGTTTTGGCTGGGGCTGAGTTTGAACCCGCCACTCCCGGTATATGGCGCTGCTAGAGAGCCACAGGCGCTGTCCCTGCCCCTTGTATTTTCTTCTTTCCGAACTGCTGCCAATATCACTTATAGTTATGAGACTTTTCTTGATTAGACCATTGTAGTGGCCTCCCAGTTGGTCTCTTTGAGTCATTAAATTCATTTATCACACAGCTGCTAGAGTCATCTTCCTAAAACATAGCTCAAATAATTTAATTTCACGTCTCAAAAATCTTCAACACATTCTAATATTTATTAAACCTTTTTATGCCAGGTTCTGCGCTAGGCTTGATACTACAAAGAAAAATACAAGAAGAATCCTTCTCAAACTACTGGTAAACAAATGAGAACATAATGGGATATATGTAAAAACAGATCTAGAGGTATATACCAGACTCTGTGAGAAAGCCTCCTCCCCCATAATTCTGAAAGCTTTGCTATTCTCTGGGGAGACTCCACAACCACTTAGGCAAGTGTTCAACAGATTTCCTCTCTTTTCAGTACTCTGTTCAGCTATTTAATTTTTTACATTACCAAAGAGATAGACGGTTAACATTTATCTAGGTCAGGACAACTTTTTTTTTTTTTAAGAGAGAGGGTCACACTATATGGTCCAGGATGGCCTTATACTCTTGGACTCAAAGCTATCCTCCTGTGTTAGCCTCCTGAGTAGCTGGGACTTACAGGGACTGGGACTTCTCTGCTGGGACTCCTCTGGCTGGTCTCTAATTCCTGAGCTCGAGGAACCCTCCTGCCTCAGCCTCTCAGAGTATTAGGATTACAGGTGTGAGCCACTGAGTGCAGCCTGTCTTTGGTTCTTAAATGAGACAAATAAGCACAAGTGCCTGGCATGGATGGATATGTCAATTTTCTTTTCTTTTGAGACAGAGTCTCAAGCTGTCACCCTGGGTAGAGTGCCTTGGTATCACAGCTCACAGCAACCTCAAACTCCTGGGCCCAAGAGTTTCTCTTGCCTCAGCCTCCCAAGCAGCTGGGACTACCGGTGCCTGCCACAACACCCAGCTATTTTTTGGCCTGGGCTGCATTTGAACCTGCCAGCGCTGGTGTATGTGGCTGGCGCCCTTGCCGCCTGAGCTACAGCCGCTGAGTCAGATAGATGGCAATTTTCTCAGGACAGAAGAACCACTCTATGATGTTGGTTTAGACTGCCCATTATAGTCAGTAGCTATACATTATTAATCTCTAAACTTCTATGTTGCCCCTGCCCCTGCCAAAAAAAAAAAAAAAAAAAAAAAATGTCAAATAACTGTTCAGCCTCAGGCAGAGAATAAAAAAGCAAATAAATCAGTAAGTACTGTTGCAAGGTAGAAAGATAAATAAAAATTGAGATGCTCAATCAGCGTTATATAGCAGTTCCTCATTTCTTACCCGACCGCAAGGACCAAGGGAGTTAGGGGGGGTTGGAAGCAAAGAGAGGTGCACAACATTATTTATGAAATGCTTACTGATTGAGCTCCTGTTTTATGTTAGATGTTATGTTGTAACTTGGGTACACAGTGACCAATGTCATACAAATTCTACTCTCCAGAAAGTCAGTCTGATAGGGAAAGACAGACACATAAAAAAGTAAAATAGCTTAAAGATTTTCTTTTTTTGGCTATATAGGCTATGGTTCAGACACAAAGGAGGGGAATGGTAAATTACAGGGATGGAAAAGATAAGTAACAGCTTCAGAGGAAGTAATGCTTTAGCTGCACACCTTTTGCCCAATTGGGAGTAGCTTTTCCAGTTTTGAACAAAAGCTGGAAGGCTTGAAACAGCTACACTCTGTTCTAGGTGTGATAAGTTAGAATGATAGAAGAGTTATAGTAATATACATGGATGCAGCTGGAGCATATTCTTCTTAGCAAAGTATCTCAGGAATGGAAGAAAAAGTATCCAATGTACTCAGCTCTACTATGAAGCTAAATTATAGCTTTCACATGAAGGCTATAACCCAACTATACCACAAGACTATGGGGAAAGGGCCAAGGAAGGAGAAGGGAAGGGGAAGGTTTTGGTGGAGGGAGGGTAATGGGTGGGGCCACATCTATGGTGCATCTTAGATGGGTACAGGCGAAACTTACTAACTGCAGAATACAAATGCCTACATACAGTAACTAAGAAAATACCTTGAAGGCTACGTTAAACAGTTTGATGAGAATATTTCAGATTGTATATGAAACCAGCACATTGTACCCCTTGATTGCACTAATGTACACAGCTATGATTTAACAATTAAGATAAATTTAAAAAAAGAAGAGTTATAGTAATAATAATGGCTAACATTTCTTTTTTTCTTTCTTTCTTTTTTTTTTTTGAGACAGAGTCTTATTATGTCACCCTCAGTAGAGTGCATCACAGCTCACAGCAACCTCAAACTCTTGGGCTTAAGTGATTTTCTTGCTTCAGCCTCCCAAATAGCTGGGACTATACAGGTGCCACCACAATGCCCGGCTATTTTTTTGTTGTAGTTGTCATTGTTCTTTAGCAGGCCCGGGCTAGGTTTGAACCTGCCAGCCCAGGTGTATGTGGTTGGTGCTCTAGCCACTGAGCTACTGGCCCAGAGCCAATAGCTAACATTGCTAATGTATAAAAAATATTAGGGTCTAGGTGCAATGGTTTAGGCTGTAATCTCAGCACTTCAGGAGGCCAAGGCAAGATCACTTGTCAAGAGCTCAAGACCAGTCTAGGCAACAATGTGAGAGCTCTTCTCTACAAAAAAAAGAAAAAGAAAAAAAACCCTAGGTACTGTGCTAAATGAGGTACATAGATTACCTCAGTGATGTAGTAATGTTATCCCCATTTTACAGGTGAGAAAACTTAGGTTTAACAGGATTGAGACTTGCCCAAGGTCACACATAAAATGACAATGAGGCAATTTATTTATTTATTTATTTATTTTGAGACAGAGCCTCAAGCTGTTGCCCTGGGTAAAGTGCCACGGCATCACAGCTCACAGCTCACAGCTCAGCAACTTCCAACTCCTGGACTTAAGCAATTCTCTTGCCTCAGCCTCCCAAGTAGCTGGGACTACAGGTGCCCACCACAATGCTCAGCTATTTTTTGGTGGTAGTTGTCAATGTTTGACAGACCCAGGCTGGATTTGAACCCACAAAACTCTGGTGTATGTGGCTGGCGCCTTAGACGCTTGAGCCATAGGCACTGAGCCAGACAATGAGGCATTTTAACTGAAGAAATTGGTTACACAGGACTATGACTGTGGCTCAAAGGGATAGGGTGCCGGCCCCATGTGCCAGAGGTGGTGGGTTCAAACCTGGCCCTGCCCAAAACTGCAAAAAAAAAAAAAAAAAAAAAAATTTACTACTGAGTCCCCGTTTTGTTATTTTTTAAATTATTATTATTTTTTGTAGAGACAGTCTCACTTTATCACCCTCAGTAGAATGTCATGGCGTCACACAGCTCACAGCAACCTCCAACTCCTGGGCTTAGGCGATTCTCTTGCCTCAGCCTCCCGAGTAGCTGGGACTACAGTAGCTGTGCCTGCCACAACGCCCAGCTATTTTTTTTGTTGTTGTTGTTGCAATTTGGCCGTGGCTGGGTTTGAACCCGCCACCCTCCATATATGGCGCTGCCCTATTATTATTATTGTTATTATTATTATTATTTTTTTTTTGAGACAGAGCCTCAAGCTATCACCCTGGATAGAGTACGTGACGTCACAGCTCACAGCAACTTCAAACTCCTGGGCTCAAGCGATTCTCCTGCCTCGCCTCCCAAGTAGCTGGGAATACAAGTGCCTGCTACAACGCCAGCTATTTTATTTTTTGGTTGTACCCATCATTGTTGTTTGGCGGGCTGGGCTGGATTAGAACCCGTCAGCTCTGGTGTATGTGGCTGGCGCCTTAGCCGCTTGAGACACAGGCGCCAAGCCTATTTTGATTATTTTTTTTTTTTGCAGTTTTTTTTTGGCCTGGGCTGGTTGGAACCCTCCACCTCCAGTATATGGAGCCAGCATCCTACTCCTTGAGCCACAGGCGCCACCTTTTCTTTTTTTTCTTTTTTTTTAAGACAGAGTCTCACTCTGCTATCTAGGCTAGGGTGTCATCATTGCGTCAGCGTAGCTCACAGCAACCTCAAACTCCTGAGTTCTAGATAGAGATCCTCCTGCCTCAGCCTCCTCATGTAGCTGCAGACTCCAGGAGTCTGCCATGACACCTGGCTAATTTTTCTCTTTTTATTACATAGTTTTTAGTCTCAGTTGTTGCTCAGGCTGGTCTCCAGCTCCTGAGTTCAAGGGATCCTCCCGCCTCAGCATCCAGGAGTGCTAGGATTATAGGTGTCAGCCACCACGCCCGCCTTTATTTATTTTTTTAAAAAGAGAGGCTTGTTCTGTTGCCCATGCTGGAGTGCAGTGGAGCCATCATAGTTCACTGCAGGATTTAACTGCTGGGCTCAAGCTGGGATTATAGGCCTGTGCCATCCTGGCTAATTAAGAATTTTTTTTTTTTTTTTTTTTTTTGTAGAGAAAGGGTCGGTCTGGGTATGTTGCCTAGGCTGGTCTGCTGCCCACCCTAGCCCCGGTTTTTAAACCACAAATAGAGTGACAGGATAAGATTTACGCAAGATTTCCTTCAGCGGCAGTTTAAGGAAAGGATAGGAGACAGAAGGCAGCAACCCCATTATCACATCGAAGAAGGGTAAGCGGTGAGGGTTACCCTAGCAGAGCTAGGGTAGAACCTGCGAATTTAAGAAATAATTTAGATGGACAGTTCTCAGGTCTTGGTGGGGTTAAATGTGGTCCTCCGTGGATAGCTGCTGGGACCCTTACCCGGGTTTGGGCATTAAGGGCATAGTGCGCAGCGTTTCTGGAAATAAAGAAAGTCTTGGTTTCCCGCAGAGATCCCGGATTATCCTGGGCGTTTGCATTTGGGAGTAGCCAAAAGGGAGCGTCACTCTCCAACCCCAGGCTTCGGCGGCTAGGGAGGAGGATTAACGCTCTCTGGGCCCTAAACCAGCCCGGGGCAGGAAAGCGCTGAGTCATTCCAGAGGGGTGCGCTGGGGCGTGGCGGGGCTCAGAGAGATCTCCCCCCACCGCGTCCTCCTCCAGCACCCCGGGCCCGCTTCGATTCTCGCGAGAACCCTGCAGGCTATAAAGACAGGGTCCCGCTCGGGTTTTGCGAGTCTTCTTCCTGGCTGCTGTGGGGCTTCTTAGTCGTCCACGACTTCTCTGGCTGAACTTGTGAGTATGGGCAGTGCAGACACAGTAGGGCGAGGCAATGCGCCACATATCCCGCCTGTCACCTTTTCCTCCTCCTTCCCGTCCCTCCGGCTCTCAGATGAGGATGGTGTGGCGCATGAAGCGGTCTGGCAAGGCCTGGCGTGCGCAACTGTTCGAGCGGTCCCGAACGCCCACGTGTTGGCCCCAGTGGGTGCGGGTACCTGATTGAACCTCAAGGCCACGGTCGACTGGAGTCTCTTCTCCCGGCAACCCGGGCGGCGGGCGGGCTGATGGTGCTGGTGGGATCTCATCGACTGAGCCTTCTGCGGGTCTGGGCGGGTTCAGAAAACTTCTTGAATTGATCTGATCCCTGTCCTGTGGCTGTAGAAGGCCGTTTGTTTTTCGAGTGATGGGGTAAAAAAGGCTGTTCCCGGCCCTGAGCCTTGGGTAGCCGCGGAGCTTCGGTACTGAGATTCTTTTTTCCGGTTTTTATTTTATTTTATTTTTTTTGAGCCAGAGTCTCACTTTGTCACTCTCGGTAGAGTGCTGTGGCGTCATAGCTCACAGCAATCTCCAACTCTCGGGCTCAAGCGATTCTGTTGCTTCAACCTCTCGAGTAGCTGGGACTACAGGCGCCCGCCATAATGCCCAGCTATTTTTTTATAGGCGGGGTCTCACTCTGGTTTAGGCTGGTCTCGGACTAGTGAGCTCAGGGCAATCCACCCGCCTGGGCCTCCCAAAGTGCTAGGATTACAGGCGTGAGCCACCTCGCTCGGCCTCCGTTCCTGTCATTATTTCCTGGTTGGTGGAATGGGGTTTCTGACTATCCCAAATGCTCTTGCTGAGAGGACTGCGCACTATTTTTGTCGGTTCTTTTATTTATTTATTTATTTTTCTTGAGACAGTCTCACTATGTCGCCCTCAGTAGGGTGCTCTGTCGTCACAGTTCACAGCAACCTCAAACTCCTGGGCTTAAGCCAGTCGTTCTCAATCTGTGGGTCGCGACCCCTTTGGGGGTCGAACGACCCTTTCACAGGGGTCGCCTAAATCCTGCCTATCAGATATTTACGCTTCGTAACAGTAGCAAAATTACAGTTATGAAGTAGCAAGGAAAATAATTTTATGGTTGGGGGTCACCACAACATGAGGAACTGTAGTAAAAGGTCGTGCGCGGCATTAGGAAGGTTGAGAACCACTGTCTCAAGCGATTCTCTTGCCCTAGCCCCCCCAAGCGGCTGGCACTGCAGGGGCCTGCCTCAACGCCCAGCTATTTTTTGTTGAACTTGTCAATGTTGTTTGGTAGGCCAGGGCCGGGTGCGAATCTGCCACCCTCCTTGTACATGGCTGGTGCTGTAACCTCTGAGCTATGGGCGCTGAGCCTTTTCATAGTGGGCCGGTATGTGTGTGTGTGAAGGTGGCCCTAGTTCTTTTTGACCTAGTCTCTTCTCCTCCCCCCCCCCCCTTCCGGCAACCTGAGCATACGCAGTTGATTGGCTTGCTGAGTCCCGGGTGGAGGTAGTGGTGAGGACTCCTAGATTAAACCTCCTGACAGGCTGTGAGGGCTCAGAAAGCTTTTTTTTTTTTTTTTTTTGTGAGACAGCGCCTCAAGCTGTCACCCTGGGTAGAGTGCTGTAACATCACAGCTCACAGCAACCTCCAACTCCTGGGCTCCAGCAATTCTCCTGTTTCTTTCTCCCAAGTAGCTGGGATTACAAGCGCATGCTACAACCCCTGGCTATTTTTTGGTTGCAGCCATCATTGTTGTTTGGAGGCCTGGGCTGGATTTGAACAGACCAGCTCAGGTGTATGTGTCTGGAGCCTTAGCTGTTTTAGCCACAGGCCTGAGCTCAGAAAGCTTAGTGAATGGACCTGCATCCTTACTTGTGCCAGTAGAAGGCTGCCTGCCTATCATATGATTGGGTTAAATACTGTTCCTGGGCCTGAGAGTCTTGGACACTAAAATTCCCTTACAATTCTTTCTGCTACTATCACTTCCCAGGTGCTTTACCCTGGATTGGTTGGGCCTTGGGGGGTGGGGGTGGACGTTTAGGGTCACACTCTGTAGTTGGCTGTCAACTTGTATGTCTTTTTTGTTGTTGTTAAAGGTATTAAAATATTTTTTTAAAAATAAAAAGTGAAAAGTTTGTGGTGATCCATACTCACAATGCTTTTTTTTTTTTTTTTTTTTTTAGAGACAGAGCCTCACTCTGTTGAACTGGGTAGAATGCCATGGGGTCACAGCTCACAGCAACCTCTAGGTCTTGGACTTGGACGATTCTCTTGCCTTAGACTCCCGAGTAGCTGGGACTACAGGCGCCTGCCACAATGCCTAGCTTTTTTTTTTACAGTTTGGCCAGGGCTGGGTTCGAACCCACCACCCTTGGTATATGGGGCTGGTGGCCTACTCACTGAGCCACAGGTGCTGCTCTTTTTTTTTTTTTTTTTTGATAGAGTCTCAAGCTGTGCCCTGGGTAGAGTGCTGTGGCATCATAGCTCACAGCAACCTCCAACTCCTGGGCTCAAGCAAGTCTCCTGCCTCTGCCTCCCAAGTAGCTGGGACTAAAGGCGCCCGCCACAACACCAAACTATTTTTTGGTTGCAGCCGGGCTGGGCTGAATTCAAACCCTCCAGCTCAGGTATATGTGGCTGGCGCCTTAGGCACTTGAGCCACAGGCACCAAGCCCTTTTTTTTTTTTTTTTTTTTAAAGACAGTCTGAAGCTGTCACCCTGGGTAGAGTGCCAAGCTGAGGTATCATAGCTCACAGTAACCTACAATTCGTGCTCAGGCAATGTTCTTGCCTCAGTCTTTCTTTCTTTCTTTCTTTCCTTTCTTTCCTTTCTTTCCTTCTTTCCTTTCTTTCTTTCTTTCCTTTCTTTCTTTCTTTCCTTTCTTTCTTTCCTTTCTTTCTTTCTTTCTTTCCTTTCTTTCTTTCTTTCTTTTCTTTCTTTCTTTCTTTCTTTCTTTCTTCCTTTCTTTCCTTTCTTTCCTTTCTTTCCTTTCTTTTCTTCCTTCCTTCCTTCCTTCCTTCCTTCCTTCCTTCCTTCCTTCCTTCCTTTCTTTCTTTCTTTCTTTTCTTCGACAGCCTCAACCTGTTGCCCTGGGTAGAGTGCTGTGACATCACAGCTCACAGCAACCTCCAAGTCCTGGGCTTAAGCAATTCTCTTGCCTCAGCCTCTCAAGTAGCTGGGACTATAGGCAACCACAACCATGCCTGGCTATTTTTTTGTTGCAGTTTGGCCAGGCCAGATTCGAACCCTCCGCCCTGGGTATATGGGGCAGTCCTATCCAGTGAGCCACAGGTGCCACCCCTGGCTATTTTTTGGTTGTAGTTGTCATTGTTGTTTGGTGGGCTGGGCTGGATTCAAACCCACCAGTATGGTATATGTAGCTGGTGCCTTAGCCACTTGAGCTACATGTGCCAAGCCAGTTATTCTGTTTTTAGTAGAGACGGGGTCTAACTTTTGCTCAGGCTAGTCTTGTGAGCTCAAGCAGTCCACCAGCCTTAGCCTCCCAGAGTGTTAGGATTATAGGCATGAGCCACCATGCCCTCCCCGCTTTTTCTGGGGTGGGGTGGGGTGGGGAGACAGTCTCTGTTGGTCTCTGTTGCCTGGGCTAGTGTGCTGTGGCGCCAGCCTAGCTCACGGGAACCTCAAACTTGTGGGTTAAAGCAATTCTCCTGTCTTAGCCTCCCTAGTAACTGGGGACTACAGGCACATGCCTAGACACTTGGCTAATTATTCTGTTTTTAGGGAGACAGTGTCTCTTGCTCAGACTGGTCTCATACTCCTTAGCTCAAGTAATTCTTTGTTTCAGTCTCCTGGAGTGCAAGGATTATAGGCATAACCCACCTCACTTGGCACCTTTTTTTTGTTGTTGTTGTTGTGACATTATAAACCAAGAACTTCTGGACTTGTTGGAAAAATTTTTCTGACCATAGCTTAGTGGGTTACATTTTAACTCCTTATCTTTTTTTTTTTTTTAATCTTTTTTTATTGTTAAATCATAGCTGTGTACATTAGTGCAATCGCCTGTACCCATTATAAGATGCACCATAGATGTTGTCCCACTCATTACCCTCCCCTTAACTCCTTATCTTAGTGTTGACCTGAGTGAAGAAAGTGCAGTATTGCTTTTCAGTAGTAATTTGACTCATGTTCTACTTACTTGTGCCTGGGCATGTGAAGCCTGAGGTCAGGAAACCATTTTGGAAGGGCACAGTATGAGCAGTTGAGCAGATACCAGCATCTTAATTTTTCCTCTTACATTGTTGGATTGGTTTTAGGTTGTGTGCTAGCTTGGACCTGGAGAAAATTCAAATGTGCTTTCAACCTTTCTCTTGGACCTGGAGAAAATTCAAATGTGCTTCCCACATTATGAAGGCAAAAGGAGGCAAAGTGCAGTGAAAAGGCAACTTTTTTTTTTTTTTGCAGTTTTTGGCCCGGGCTGGGTTTGAACGAACCTGCCACCTCCGGCATACGGGGCCGTCGCCCTACCCCTTTGAGCCATAGGTGCCACCCAGAAAGGGCAACTTTTTGTTTGTGGCATTGTATATTTGTGTTCTGATTTGAGAGTCTCCAACCCCCTCACTCTCTGCTTCTGTATAATGAATATGTAGAGCAAACTGCCTTTGCACTAACAATGGCTCAGAGTGATGATGACCTCAATTTATAAAGAAGTTGCTTTGCTGTTTTTAAATGAAAACAAAGGCTGAGATTCAGAGGCTTTTTTGTTCGAAAAGTTGCAAATTTCAAACTGTGATCCTTGATTGCCCTCCAGTACTTCTTTTTCTTTTCTTTCTTTTTTTTTTTTTTAACTTACGCTTAGTTTTATTATAAAGGATACAAATCAGGACCAGACAAATGAAGAGACATAGGGAAGGTCTCAAACACACAGCTTATGTACCCTGACCAGAGGAATTGGGGCGTGTCACCTCAGCACACAGCTGTGTTCAGCCAAGAAGCGTCAGTATCCAGAGTTTTTATTGGGCTTTCATTGTATATTGCTTGTATCTCCGGCCACAGGATTCAACTCAATCTCCAGCTTCCTTCTCCATATGTCAGGCTGAAGCCAAGGTTGGTCTTCCTGGTGACCAGCCCCTATCCTGAGTCTTCGTAACTCTTAGCATAAACTCTGGTGTGATCCCATGGGATCATGAATAACAAAGATGCTCCTCTTTTTTTTTTTTCTAATGCCAAGGTTGGTCTTCCTGGTGACCAGCCCCCATCCTGAGTCTCCGTAACACTTAGCATAAACTCTGGTGTGATCCCATGGGATCACGAATAACAAAGATGCTCCTCTTTTTTTTTTTTTTTAGACAGTTTCACTTTGTAGCCCTGGGTGGAGTGCTACGCTATCATAGCTCACAGCAACCTCAAACTCTTAGGCTAAAGTGATGCTCTTGCCTTAGTGTCTCAAGGAGCTAGGACTACAGTGCCCACCACAACTCCCTGCTGTGTTTAGAGACAGGGTCTTACTGTTGCTCAGGCTGGTGTACTTAACTAATGTAAAATTGAATGTATTCAGGTCCAGTGGACAATTCTTTGATTGTTCTACAGTGGAGTCCCTTAAATAGGTGAAGGTTGCTGGTTATCTAGAAAAATAAAACTTGTTTCTGATATTTCTATTATTTTTTCCAGCTGATAGCAAAATGTCTTCAGGAAATGCCAAAATTGGGTACCCTGCCCCCAACTTCAAAGCCACAGCTGTTATGCCAGATGGTCAGTTCAAAGATATCAGCCTATCTGACTATAAAGGTAAGAGTAATTACATTGGACTCA